>CM031241.1:441252307-441444085 GCA_018340775.1 Taxus wallichiana var. yunnanensis | reverse complement strand
ACTAGCTCCACGATCTCAAATGGACTACACCTAAGTGGTTTTAGATTCTTAGCTTAGCCTTGGATTCTTTCTTTGCTTAACTAAAGCCACGCCTTGTCATCAACTTGTAACTTACGCTTGATTCTATGTTGATAATGCCACACTTTGTACTTAGCTTGAGACTCCTTCGACTTCTCTTGCACTTGAAGATGAATTTTCCCTATTTTATCAATGCCATTGTCAAACCTTTGTGTTTCTTAATCAAGTTCTTGCATTTCTCGTCTATCCCATCACAACATCAAATGGATTCGAGGTAAGTGACCAAAACATGCTTCAAAATGAGAGTTATTTGTTGAAGCATGAACTTTCCTATTGTATGAGTGCCGAATGTATGTGAAATTTTCATCCAAAGCCTTAGGATGCTTCCTATAATATTCCCTCACAAAGATGCATCAATATCTTGTTGATTATGTTGGTTTGACCATATCTATTTGAGGCGGTTGACCTATTTAACCTTGTGTCCATTCTCTTCCACAAAGTAGTATGAAATATGCTCAAGAACTTTCATCTCTATCTGAAACAATGGAACTAGCCAAGCCAAAGAAAACCCAAGCATCAATGAAAAACAAATTTATTGCTTGATGGCCCTAAAGAAGTTTCTTTCATGGAATGAGTATACAATTTCACTAAAGCTGGTCTAAAATGACAAACATATAAGCATGCCTTCCTTTGACATTGAAAAATCTCCCATAATTTTTTTGGAAATGCTTTCCCATGGTCTAGAAGGAACCGGTAGTAACATATGCAATTTCAAATTTCTGTTGCGTGACTTAATCGTGGTATGCAAAACACACCCTCTTATGAATTTAACAACATTATCTTGCATTTTTGACCAATGCACATATCTTTGCAAAAGTGCTAAAGTCTCATTAGCTGAATTCTTTGTTACCCTGGAATACCTTAACTTGTAGGGAAAACCGTTTTGGAGATGATAGTCTTCTTTGTGCTCAAAATCTGCACTTTTTCATTCTAAATTTGAAGTATATTTTTTTATTGTTTACTTGGATGATCTACAAGTGTGGAGATGGAAGACCACAGAATAATCATGGATTTTGATTACACTATATAGTGTACTAGGAACCAACCTTCTCTGTTATCTGAGACTTGCGTACTAAAGCTTTGGTTAAGAAGAAGCTCATCCTTGTTCTGGGATTTATAATATTTACATTTTATGTTCCTTTCTTTAGCTGCAAATTTTTTTAGTTACATTAAAAAACAATATGTATAGTTTGCATTCAAACATTTAAAGGTGAAAAAGAAATTCTCCATATTATTATTGGGACATGGCACCTTGTCTGAGCTAACTAAATTATACTTATGTAACCATAAAAAAAGGTACAATCAATATTGTAGATAGCCAGAAGCTGATAAATAACATCAATACCAGTAAAGAGGGTTGTGCACCTAAAGCAATGAAATTATATAATGGACGCTAAGAAAACTCTCTCAGATCCATAAGTATGATTTTTTCATGAGTATTTTCACTTTTCATTTAACCCTTATATATGGTTGTATTTTTAATCAATTTTATCTATTGTGGTTCCTAAGAAACTCATAAACAACTCATTGCCCTTAAACCCTTGTTGACCTGATTTTGCAGGGGGTAAAAATATTATTGAAAGACATAACAACCAAGTGGATGGTAAATTGTTCTAAAAGCAACAAGGAGAACTCTACAATGAACTTTCTATAGCGGTTGCTTCAACCATGACATCCCACCATAGTTTAAACATGTATATTTGTGTATACATGTTTTTTTAATCTTGTACATATTGCTATCAATTGAAACCTTTTAGTTGTTCTCTCGACTATAGTTTATGGAACATGACTTTGCATAGATGTAAATGTATGTTCTTCATCGATTCAACGCTACCATTGGGTATGAAATTTACCAAACATTTTAGGAATACTTAGGGGAAAGGAGCCAATGATCGTGCATGGGCCAATGACCGTGAGTGCATATGTGAAATAAAGTACCATTAGTTGTTTCAATTAAAGTGAGCACATGTCACTTTCAAAATTAAAAATTAAATATAAACTAGCCAATAAAGCAAGTCACATCAATAAAGTAACCAATGAAATGGTGACAAATAGGTAGTCTATAAATGGTGACTTTATTCATAAGTAATGGGTCACCTTAAATTTCTTTGTATTCAAAAATACTTAATTTAAGTCCCTTAAAAATATACTTTCACTTTTGATTTTAATGCTCAAAAGGAAATTTGTACATAGACAAATTCTTAATCTTTTAAAGGGTATTTTTAAAAATATATATATAATAGCTAAGTGACAATAACATCCTCCTAACTTTAGATTCAAGATCATTGGCTCTTTTCCCCTATCTACATACTGAATTCAAACCTCTATTTTTTTGACTTTTTTTTAACTTGACCAAAAAAAATGCTCCAAAATTCAATCTATAAGTCTTTTTTGTTGTTCTTCCAATGTGCATTAGTTAAGGGATCGACATGGGTTCTTGTTTATTGTGAATTAAAGGACAATAAATAGTAGTGAAGGATGGATAGAGTGGTGGAAATCCTAAACCAAGAGAAGAGAAGGGGATTGAAAATATAGAATTGGTGTTGTTATAGGCAAGTCAATGTTATGTCTATATGGTAAGGCCTATAACAAAACCTTATGTCAAGGGTTTGGTTTTTCAATCAATTTTATATTGGCACTTTATTTTTCCCCTTCACGAATTTTCCTCTTTTGCTTTTACTTTTAGTCGCATTTCAAAATAGATCAATCTATGTAAAGGTGGTCAAACACCTAATCAACATGTGCAAGAAAACACACCCATGCCCTCATGCTCAAAACATCTCTCCAAAAAGGTAGCTGGTGTAACAAAGGGGTGAGAAACCATATGGATTAACCTCCTCTTTACGGTTTAAGATTCCTCATTTTTATTGTTATGGTTGTTTATACTTTCATGCTAGAACTTTAAGCTCTTTTACCATGATTCACATATGTTTCATCAAGTTAACAACTTCTTTATAAGATAATTTTTAAAATCTTGTAGACAACTCTTTCATTGACTTAGGCGTCATCCCTTACTCTCGAAATATTTCGTCGCTGGATTCTTATTGGTGGTTGGATTGATATATTTAATATAACATGCATATATATGTCTATTATCTCTTGTTTGTAATGTTGATAGTTTTTTCTCTCCTTTGAAAGCTATCTATCACAACTTTGAAGAATTTATGTAATCATTGATCTATGTGCCATCTTAAAATCATTTACCCGACTACATAAATTACTTATGGTAGTGTGAATTGACTTTATCTTATGAGAATAATCGAAAGTATAGTATGATATGTGTTTTTAGAATAGTTGTTTTAAAGCTAAATAATTTTTTGGTGTGTTAATACCAAAGTGCATTGTGTTTTGGTGCGTTTATTTGTATTAAGTTTTTTTGTTTGTATTTATATTTAAAAATATTTGAAAAAAATGAAAACAATTAATGGTCATAAATATGTTCTCTGGTTGTAGGGGTTGATCTACTTAAGTCTTTCACCTTCTCTAGATCTCATTTTGAAACATCGTATTCCCACCCCATGAATAGTGGTATTTTCCTTTCATTTCACTATAACTCACTAATTCATTATATACAATGCAATTTTCTTTGGAATTTTAGAGCATCACCAATTTAAATTTTTAATTTCATTTATCTTGAGGATAGTTAACACATATCAAACTTTTATAGTATTATCTTTTTGCTTCTAATTAAGGTTTCTCAACTGAGGATAACCTAAAGGTTTGGGAAGACACGGATGGGTCTTCCTAGTAATATAATGCTAAAGGTAAATTGGTTTTAAAGCTACTCATGGAAACTCAAAAATTATGACAAGAACCTTCATTTATAATGAAATCTTCTAAGAACCAATGCCTTATGTTTTCCCTTTCAAAATCGCATGGCATGTAAAAAAACAAACTAATAATAGTGATGTGAATAAGCTTGAAATTGTGTAATTGGTGATTGTTCATTTTTTTTGCAGTTTTCCTCCCATTTAAAGATACAACATAATAATTTCATTTTAGGGAGAATACATGCTCATCATGTCCATGATCTAATTGAGGTTAGCATAAAAAAATTAGTTCAATGGTATTGTTTCCCATGGAAAGAAATTAGCCCAAGTTGGCTCAAAGCCTTTATTTTTTTCATTGGGGAAGTTTGAGACCAATAAACAACTAAAACATTTAATAGATTTTGCTTCATATGTTTAGGGGGTCGTATTGTTCTCATTTCCTCGATTCACTATGTATCATGCTGATAGAAGGATATGATGATTGCTTTTAATATTATTCTTTTCAGTATTAAGATATGATTTTATTATTATCAGTGGTTGTGGAAAAAAATCTTACTGCAGACCTAGACTTTGTATATGTGTGCATTAAGAAATTATTGTGGATAAAAATAAGAAATCAATAATGAACAAACTTGTTAATAGTGTGCGGAGTGGCTTTGCAAAAATTAGTGGTAATGGACAAAAGTCCTATGGAAGCCAGAGTGATAACTTCAAGGCTGACAGTAAATTTGAACCTAGGAAGGGGCCCGTTGGAGGCTGCTTCAACTATGGAAAGGACCATTACGCGAGTCACTTTCCTCTAAAGAAGGATGATCGCGATCAATAGCATAGGATACATGATGCGGTGGCTAACAAACAAGCTGAAAAGCAAGTCACACCCATCGAAGTTTCGGGAAAGTTATTCAGTACACCTGTAGTCATACTTTTTGATACAAGAGCTACTGAATGTTTTATATCTACTAAGCTAGCAATGAAATTAAAAAGGAAAGGTGAACAAATGGATAAGACATGGACAATGCATTATGGAAATAATGTTGTCCATACAGTAGATATGTGTCTTTTTGGGGCAATTCTTGACCTGCCCAGTTTCTCCACAGAAGTTGACTGTATGTTAATCCTTTAGGGTCATATGATATATTTATAGGAGTTAATTGGTTGGCGGAACATAAGGCGAAGGTTGACTGTTATGAAAAAAAGATTTGCTATTTTGAAGACTGCAAAGCGCAGTCATTCAAGGTGTAAAGCGTGAGGTTGCAGTTAGGAAACTAACATCTATGCAACTAAAAAGGGCTAAAAATAGAGGCTGCACTTTTTATGCCGTAAGAATGATGGAAAATGCCGAAGAAGATAACGATTTTATGGAAAAGTATCTGTTGTTAAGAGATTTCAGCGATGTCTTTCCAGAAGAGTTACCGGGTCTTCTGCCCAAATGGGAGTTTGACTTTATAATAGAGATCAAGCCAAGAACCGAACCCATATCTAAGGTACCCTACAGAATGACCACCCTTGAGTTGGTGGAACTTAAGGCTCGGCCACTGAGAAATTTTGACCAAAGGGCTGATAAGACCGAGCGTCTCACCATGGGGAGCGCCGGTAATTTTTGTAAATAAGGATGACACACTTAGATTGTGCATTGATTACAAAATGTTGAATAAGACAACCATTAAGAATCGATATCCACTTCCTATGATTGATGATCTGTTTGACCGGATGCGTGGAGCATCATCTATTCAAAAATAGATCTTCAAACGGATATCACCAATCGAGAATAAAGGAGGAAAATATTCATAAAACAATTGTTAAAACAAGGTACGGACATTATGAATTCACATTTTTACCTTTTGGGTTGACGAATGCACCTACCACCTTCATGAATTTGATGAACAATATTTTTCAAGAATACTTAGACAAGTTTGTGCTTGTATTCTTGGACGACATTCTTATATACTCCAAAAATGTCGAAGAGCATCAAGAGCATTTAAGGATAGTCTTTGGAAATTTTGAGAAATAGAAGGTTGTATTGTAAAATGTCTAAACGTTCCTTTTATGATGCAGAGGTGCATTATTTGGGACATGTTATAAGCAAGAACGGGATAGCTGTAGACCCTTCAAAGATCGTAGCTATAACTGAGTGGCCTGCGCCTAAGAACGTGCATGAAGTAAGAAGCTTCATGGGCCTAACAAGATACTATAGAAAGTTCGTTAAGGACTTTTCAAAAATCGCTGCCCCAATAACTTCATTACAAAAGAAAGATAAGAAATTTTGTCTGGAATGACAAATGTGAATATGCCTTTAAAATTTTAAAGGAACAGTTAACTACAACACCTATTTTGATGTGTACGACCCAAATGGAGATTTTACGGTTGTAACTTATGCATCCGGAGAGGGTCTCGAGAGGCATTCTTTTACAAAATGGCCATGTCATAGCATATGAAAGGTAAAGCTTAAGTTACATGAACAATTATGCTCCACATGACCTAGAGCTCGCTGCCATTGTTCATGCACTTCAAATGTGGAGGCATTACCTTCTTGGTAAGCCCTTTGAGCTAAAAACTGACCATCTAGGGTTGAAGTATATTTTTACTCAACCAAACTTGAATGCAAGACAGCGAAGATGGTTAGAATTTCTATCTCAGTATGATTTTGATATAAGCTACATCAAAGGCAAGGAAAATAGGGTAACAGATGCTCTGAGTCGTAGGAAGCACATCTCTGCTCTTATAACATTAAGAACTCAGTTTAAAGATGAGGTGAAAGATGTCATGGAATCGACTCTTATTTTCAGCAAGTTAAAACAACACTTGCTGCAGATCCAAAGGATGTGAAGTATAAAGGATTTCGTTTTGATAATGAAGGAATTCTGAGGTTTGAAAACATGGTATATATACCCTTGGCAAATGATTTAAGAAAGAAATTATTAACTGAATTTCATAATTCACCTATTTCTGGACACCCTGGCATTACGAAAATGCTTGCTGATTTCAAGCAGCAATATTTCTGGAAGGGAATGAAAAAGGATGTGGTGGAATTTGTGACACATTGCTTGGAATGTCAGCGTGTTAAGGCGGAACATATGCATCCCGCCAGATTATTGTATCCCCTGACAAGATTCTCGCATCAAATGGCAAGTGATAACTATGGATTTTGTTCAAGGATTACCTATATCAAGGAATAAACATGATATCATCCTGATTGTCATCAACAAACTAACCAAAGTGGCACACTTTATTGTTGGTAATTTAAAATATGATGCACCAGTGTTAGCAAGAAGATTTGTACATGAAATTTTCAGATTGCATGGAATACCGAATTGATCATATTGGATAGAGATCCGAGAATGAAATTAAGATTTTGTGCAGACGCTTAATACATCCTTGGGAACTAAATTAAACTTCAGTTCTGCATATCATCAGGAAACAGATGGACAAACTGAAAGAGTCAATCAAGTTTTAGAGGATATGTTAAGAATGTATTGCATGGACCAGCAGTATAAATGAGAGGAATACCTTCCGCTGGTTGAATTTGCCTATAATAATACATACCATGCCTCTTTAAAGATGGCGCCTTTTGAAGCATTGTATGGAAGAAAATGCAGAACCCCTGTTAGCTGGGACAACGTAGAGGATAGAGAGGTAATTGGGCCAGAAATCCTTACAGAAATGAAACAACAAATTAAAATGATTCGTGAACATTTAAAGGAACCTACCAATAGGAAAAAGAGTTATGCGAGACTTAAAGTGGGTTGATAAGAATTATAAACTTGGTGAGAAGGTCTTTATTTGGGTCAAGCTGAAAAAGAGTTCTATAACTTTTGGCAAGGTCACAAGTTATCACCTTGTTATGTGGGACCTTTTGAAATTGGTGAAATAATCAACCTTGGAGCTTATCGTCTAGCATTACCTCCTACTTTGTCACAAATGCATGATGTTTTCCATATTTCTTTGCTTAAGAAATATGTATCAGATTTATCACATGTGCTGAATTGGAATTGCGCAGATCCAAGACTTAGGAATAATCATGGTTAAGCGCATTGAGTCTTTGGGAACTCACCGGTTGTACAAGAAATCGGGAAGTGAACCAATGTAAGGTCCAGTGGGACCATTTTAGCGAAGAAAGTGCAACTTGGGAAAATATCAAAGAAATGAGATCTACTTTTCCATACTTGTTTGATCGAAATTGAATTCGAAAAGCGATAATTACGCCAAACATGGACAATTCTTGGTCTATTTTATGGTTATCTTAAAAGCGATGTATTTTAAAGATTAAATCTGATTTTGGTATGAACTTATGAATGGAAGGACGATAATTGAATTTTTTCCTAAAAACTCTATGAAATGGCTAATTTGATCATCAGACGATGATTCTTTTAAGAAGGAGGAATGTAACATCTTGATTTTTAGAAGCTACTTATGATAACCTCTTTTCGTGATGTCAGTAAGCTGTGGAAATGAGGATAATTATGTTAAGGTATATCTTTTAATCTTAAAAATAATGTGTTACTGATCTGAACCCTTGCTTACTATAACTTGTTTACTTGGGATGGAGGTCATTATAACTTGTGTTTTGCAAAGTGTGAAATTGCAGACTTGCTTTTGTATTTGATGAACTCATATTGTTGTTGATAGCACACCTTGAATCAATTCCATTGATCCAAGTAATCTGCGCCTTCTTTGTGATCGCTTTGTCGATTTACTTTCTAATTAGAACGAAGTCTGGAACCAGACTGGAGATTGTTATAAATTTTACAGAACCTGGTTACATGTATAATTACTTGGCACCATGTTGCCAATGGAAAAGATTCGATTTCCGAACTACATACAAATTAACGCCTTGAGGAAAGCGCGAGGCGGTAAGATTTTGATGCAAGTGAGCCGGGTATATGTCAAGCATGGGACGGAATGTCTGCATTATGTCAAGTTAAGAACGTAAGTTGGTAAACTTACTAAAGAACCTATTAATTTAAAATACTACGCAGCTACGTTTTAGCCTATAACTATGTTTTAGCCTATAACTATGTTTTAGCCTATAACCTAATAACTATCCTATGTGGATTTTAAATTAAAAAGAGATGCAAATATTGCAAATCCTAATGATTTGTGACCTAGGTGAATACCTAGCTATGGACAAGGTAACTTAAACTAATGCTAACCCTAGAAGGGGGACTTGTGGATACATGCCAGTAAGAGGATAAGAAGGGAAGGTTTGAAATTTAATAAAGGACATTAAATGATGTCCTTGAAGTTTTAAACGCCAAAATTGGCGGGAGCGAGAGAAGATGGAGGCTCCAACTAGCAATGTAGCTAAAAATGAAGTTACCTGCAAATATTAAAAAAGGTGGAACTTGCCAAATTAGGTTGGAGATGGCATGGAGAAAGAGGGAAAAAGAGGCATTCAATGCATTAATGGCCTTGGTTTTGGTAATCCGCCCGACTTGGAAAGAGGAAAAGGAATTCTTGTGGGTTATTGTTGTTCATTCGGGTTTTGAGTTTTTGCTCTGCATTTCTTTTGTGGTTCTTTCGAACCTATAACTTTTCTGGTCATTGTTGCTGATATTTTGATTGCCACGACTGTTTTTGAGCTTGTGGAAGTAAGGAGATCGTTGGGGAAACCTTGTTGTTGTCGTCGTGGAAAAGAGTAACTCCTGTGGGCGGACACGGTTTTCTTCAAGCAACAAGAAATTTTACAGGCATGTTGAGCTCTTCTCTTTAAACCGTTTTGCTCTTTGTTAAGCGTCTTCATTAAAAGAACTCTGCTCTTATGTTGGGTGTTTTTGTAAAATGAAAATGTTGATATGTTTGATGTGATTTCTGGGTTGAGTTGTCTTTTGGAGATGAATACGATTTGGGTATTTTCTTTAAAAAAGGGGTAAATGAAATGAAATCTATCCTTGTTGTATGAGTTTTGACAGTATTGGGTATTCGGTTTTATTACCCATTATGGGTTTGATTGATGAAGGCAACCGGGATGTGTAAATGGTTTCCTAAGTTTTGTATGCGCAATGGTTTTGAAAAATCGTGAGAATGTTTATATGAAACTGTTGTGTGAACTATTCTCTTATCATATTGCAGTGTTAGGGATGCGAATCCTTTAGGGACATCGGATTTAATGAACTGTCCTTACTCTTACGATGTAAAATGATTAAATGTCTCCTTATTTGATTTTAAAACCTATGAATGGTTTTTGGGAATAGTTTACTTAAACCTGGAATAGAGTAATCTAGTTAATCGATGGGTGGAATAGAGCTTAATCGTTTTACTTCTTCCTTGAATTTAATGATGAAAATATAGATATACGAACTGCATATTTGAACTTCTTCAGTGTGTTCGATTGGAACTGAACTTGAGTAGATTCTTGTTCTTGTGGTAAAAAAAAAAAAAAGAATGGGTTCTTTACCTATTACAGTGAAATTATGGTAATATAGCTTGCTGTACCTTTTTGCTTGTTTCTGACCTAGCTGGAAATGTCCGTTTTGATGTATAATCACTGAAAATGATTTTTGAGTGAAAGATTAAGTTGTTATTGATGTTTGCGGGTCAGATGTAAAATGAATTCAAGAATACTTCTTGAATGATAGTTATTAAATTATGATTACTGTAATAGTCTGGTATAGGAGAAATCACCCTATTGGAACAGGTCGGCACTAAATAGTTGATATTCAGCTAAGCAATGAGAAGAGGTAATATGAATCTTCTTCTTTCATTTGATTATTGGCTCTAATTGTTCTCTCTCCTTGACTGTTATCGTTGATTGTTATCACTTCTTGTTCAAATCATCCAGTTCGGTTGTGATGAAAAGAAAGAGAATATTGAGTGGGTAATCGGAAGTAATAATTATTTTCTTCTCTTATCTAGTTAAAATTCTATTAGTGATATTGAAAGAATTTATTATCGCCTTCGGCGAATAACATCGCATTTAATCGTTGTTTTTCTTCTTTTCTTATTTGAAAAAGAAGTAATATCTTGCTTGTTGAATTTTGAGAAATAACACCGGTGTTGTCACGGTGTATGGCTACTTTTCTCTTTTGCATTTGATTTGGTTGAAATTAAATGAGTAGTATAAAAGGGAAGGAGTTACATTTGAATTTTTAATTAAATTCTCTTCTTTGAAGTTTTAGCTATAATGAGGAATGAAGGTGATAGTAATTGCATTAGTAACAACAATATATACATATGTGTATCGGTTCTTATAGAATTTTTTAATTTGGAACTAATTAGGAAAATACTCTTGATAGTAATTGTTTAAATATGGAATGAACTCCTTGCGTCATTGGAAGAAAACAGTAAGGAAATGTGAATAAAGTGTTGCGGGTTTATAGTAATTATTTGGGAAAAAGTTGTTAGTAAATATTTTTGTTTGATTGTGATGGTAATTATGGGATTGGGTTGTTAAGTTGTTGATTCTTAACAACACTTAATTTGTAGATGATGTCCATCTCAATTTTTAAACGTTTCATAAAAGCAGAGTTCTTTTATTGAGACAGTTAATCAAGAGCACCTCATTTTAATGATAAGTACTTAATATGCTCAGTTCGATGAACTGACCCGTGTAAGTAAATTTTGCAGATGGTTTCCATGAGTAAAAAAGAAGACATGTTTTTTTGTGATGCTTCTTCCGATTAGCTAAGGATGGATCGTTTCTGAGAATTTATTATTCTTCTACGAGGAAATGGAAAGAGAAAAAAGTTGTATTCTTCTTTCTTTACAAGTTGTTAATGATGTTTGGCATGAATGAAGTCCAGTAGTATGGACTTGTATAGTGTATGAATTTTGATCTAGAGTAATGAGTAAAAGAAGAAGGTGTGTTATTTAAATGGTTATACCACCTTGGAACTGTTTGAATAAGATTGAGAATATAATTTTATTCATTGAATTTGGATTTATTCAAATGATGGTTGATAGATTTAAAGGGACATAATATATGTTCTTTACTTGAATGCAACTTTTAAGTTGGAATGTGCAATTAATTAATACTTAGGTCAATATGGATTTTAAATTGACATTAGTAAAGAGTAAAGTGAATACGAACTCTTAAAAGAATGATATTCGAATTAGAATATAAACTAATGACTATTAATAAAGAGACAATTGAATTCGTATTCGATTTCATTAATATCCTGGGATGTTTTGATCAAAAGGATATTCGGTATGAGGAATCATATCACCTCGTAACAAACCTTAACGAAAGTCAGGTTATAGTGAATAAATGAATACATTCATTTGGGATTAGGCCTCATTTAAATGAGGTCTAATGAGATGGAATTCTGAATTTAAATTTAGTTGCGAATAAAACTTGGTTAAGTTTGGTAAGTTGATCTTACTACGCGAAGTGTAAGTGGAATTTATTAGTCCGAAGCTTAAATTATAGAACTAAGATGGAAATATGCAATTCTTCGGTAAAGAAGGGTGAATGTATATTAAGCTATGAGACAGTTTGAGTCTTTCTTAGCTATGCAACTGTAATGAACAGTGAGGTTAGAGGATCAACATGGTTGGTGAAACCTATTCTTAAAACACTAAAGATAAGAATCTAATCACACTTCTAGCAGGATGTGTATCCCTTGATGAGAGAATTCTGTAGGACATTAGCACACACCAACTGTAATCTGGTGTCTTCATGAAGGCGGGGCCTTCATGATGACACAATGTTATGCTAGCTAACATGTTACAACGCCCTCCCGAATCAAATCATCAAATTTACATAAGCTAGGACCAAGTTACTTTGGACGAAGTTAGGAATGTGACCGTGTATACGGAGTGAATCAGGAAGACTAAAGGTAACTAGACACACGCATTGACTAGAGTCGACATGGTATGTCTGTGTACCTTTAGTCACTGCGAGTGCCTCTCTATACTCATTCATATTGCTATCTTAGGTTGAAGTTTGAACTTGGACGAGAGGACTGATAGAGGTCAGAAAAGACCATTCTAGATAATAGACGAAGTGAGGTGAAGAACGTATTCCATTGATGTGTATAACGTCTAGGAATATGATCATGCAAAGTATGTGAAAATCTTTGGCCAAAGTATCGCAAGCTGCTGGTTGCGTTGTCCTAATCACCTAGTTTAAGAAGTAGGATTTCAGATGAATATTGGTAACAGATATTCAGATAGGCCTCTTAAATGGAACACTGCGATAACCATAAACGGTAAAGAGAACCTAGTATACTTAGTATACAATGCAAGAATTAAACATGAAGGATCAATAAGTAGCCGAGTCATGAAATGAGAGATCGTTGAAACTCCGAGCCATAAAATGGGAGATCAGTAGTTCTTCGAGTCATTACAACAACAAATGGTATTTTTTATATGATTGAATGACATTGAATGTGTGTTCCATAGTATAAATATGCGAACAAAGAACATTGGTTTTAAAAGTATTGTGTGTTCTAAATTATATAAATTACAACAGAGAACTTTCTATATATATATAATTTACCTTGTTCTAATGACTTAAAATGGGAATGTTACACGTGTGTAGAGTTTTGGTAGTGCTACAATTTTGGTTATATACTATTTTTTTAACCCAAACAAAATACACCAAATCCTTGTCGAGACAAGTTCAAAATGTATGGTTGTAATCCAACAACTACACTTGTGGGAATTGCGAAAAACTCTCAACTAACATTGATTCACCACTAGTCAATGAAACAATGTATCGACAATTAGTAGGTAGTTTGATTTATCTTACTAGTATTATCGAATTTGTGTTTTGTGGTGAGTTATATTTCTCACTTCATGTCTAAACCACAAGAAGAACATTAACAAGCTGCAAAACAACTTATTAGATATGTTAGAGGAACTCTTAACTTTGGCTTTATATATAAAAAAATAATTGATTTTGAGCGACAGGTATATCGTTGCATTAGGTAAAGTCGGTTGATTCTAGAAAATCTACAACAGGTTACATTTTCACTCTTGGTTCAAGAGTATTTTCATGGTAGAGTAAGCTTCAAAATACAATTACATTGTCTTCTATTAAAACAAAGAACAAAGCAGTTAGTGCGGGTAAAGAATTAATGTATATTTAGTCAATATTGGAGGATATTCAAGTTGATTCATCCGCACTTGCACCTATCTTTTATCTTTGTAATGACAACCAGAGTGTACTAAAGATAGTGAACAAACTAGCTTTTCATGATAGATCAAAGCACATTGAGGTTCATCATCACTACATCGACACTGGTTACTAATAAAGACGCATGCCTTTATTATTGTCCTACCTTTTAACACCCGAGTTGATATAATGACTCAACTTTTGTGTAAAGATATATGTGTAAAATTATGAGATAAATTTAGAGTCATTTCCACATCACTCACTAAGAGACGGTTTTAAACTATATAACTTGTTTATAAGTGTAATTAATCTTTTTATTCTTTAAATCTGGTGAGGTTGGTTTTGTAATATACTCGGTTATTTAGTTACACGAACGAAGCTATTCTTTGGTGAGTAGTTACAAACTCATTTATTAGCTTATTTGTTTGGTTAATAAATCACTTAACTTCACCATCGTTTAAATATCAACTTTATTATTTTAAGAAAATGACTTCACCAACATTTTTTTGATTGAAAAGCATATCCATATAATAATGATGAAGTTTACAATGCTAATCATACAAAATCGGGTGGAAAAGATCACACCCCACATACGAGTAAAAGTAGCCATTAACAAAGCTACTGGGTGACACATATTACGTAATCATATCAAGATAAGCTTATCAATCAAAAAAGTTGGAGCAAAATTACGAAACCGGAAGAGAAAAAACTACTAAGCGCAAGGTGGCAGCGAGCGAACATGGAGGCTGGAGGTGATTTCGGGGGGCTCTTTGAACGGTCACCCCACCCACCATGAGGTTGGCGGGCGTCGCAATTAGCTCCCGACCATCATTCTACGGTTTCTCCTCCTCATTACACCATTGGTTGGGCGATATGGCTAAGGAGAGCGAGGAAATCTGGAGTGATCAGGTGCCTACCACCCATAACCGCCATCGGCCATCCGGCCAAACACCCATGGCGCAGGAGGATCCCGAAATGGAGGCGGAGAAGGACCCCGCCAATGAGGGGAGGCGCTCCGTTAGCCACGAGCCATACCCCAATCAAAATTGTATATCACCACGGGAACAGGTTCAACGACCTTATGAGCGAGAGTGACGATGAGGAGAATCGACAAAACATGACCCAGTCGCGGTGCGGGCGCTCCCGGTGATCAACAGAGTCTGCAGGTGTTCCACCTCAATGTGGACTTTTTCCGCTTGAACTTGGATCTGAAGCGAGACATTGGAGATAACAACAAGTTTGTTAGAAATAACAAAAGTTCTATCCACAGTCTCTTTGTTAAAAATAGCTGAGTTTCTAGTTTTCCAGATGTGATATAAAATAGTAGCTCTAAAAGAATGCCAAATGTTGTAAAAATTTTCAGAACAAAGGCCGAGTCCCCTAGAAGAACCATTTTCCATGTAAAGAACGTGGGTAGAAAAGGTTGAAAAAGGGTATGAATCCAGGCGGGCAGACTGAGCATGGGGGCAAAACCAAAAGAGATGAAGAAGAGTCTCAATGTGGTTGCAGAAAGGGTAGCACAATGAAGGAGCTCCCATAAGAATGAGACATTTGCCCACAGGAAGCCCTTGGTGGAGAATACACCAAAGGAAGTGAGCAACTTTGGGCTCTATAGGAATGGCCCAAACAACCTGAAAGCGTTGCTTCCAACCAAAATGGGTGGAATGTAAGCTCCAACGAGCATTGAGCTTATTGAAAGGGAGCTACTTCTGAGCAAGAAGCTTGTAACCCACATGAGGTTTGTAGTTTCTGAAGGGGGTGGCAGCGGGCCAATGCCAGTCAAACCACCACGGACCTTTGCATATGAACCCCAATTTTATGCAAATAATCACCAGGTATGAGCTCTTGAATTAGAAAAATGGCTTGTTTATCATTGTCATGAAGAGAAAATTTAGCTTTCAGGCTGATCCATGGAAGCCAATCCCTAGTGGCCAGACAAAAAAGGTCCTGAATAAACTTAACTCCTTTTCTGAAAAGACGCATACCCTTAAATTGCACTGAAAGAGCAAGAGGTTTGTCCTGATATTGAAAAACTGGATTCCACCATAAGCTGAGAGAGTTGAGAGAGAGCCCATTTCGAAACCATCACCCTGCCAAAGCAGGTGGGGTTTGAGGAGCTCCTAGGCTTTCCAAATACTTTTAGCCATAAAAGAACCACCAATTGAAAGAGGAACAAGGCAAAGCAATAAAGAATAGTAGTTCGAGACCCCTGCCATGCCTTTTGATTAAGAGGAGACCCTTGAGATATACAATTCTGAGCAGAATTTTCCAAGATTCCTCACCTTCAAGGCTGCGAATTATACATTTGGTGGTAAGAGAAACCCCTAGCAATTGTATGTTGATAAGGCCAAGACCGTCGGTGTTTTTGGGCGTACAAAAAACATCCCAAGCAACCCTGTGAAAACCATGGTTCCCCTCAGAGTTGGCCCAAAGGAATTCACGCAGAATTTTTTCAACTGATGGTAAAGCAGCCTTAGAAGGAGCCCAACAGGAGGAATAGTAGACATGAGTGGTAGCAAGAACCTTGGAACAAACTTGAAATTTTCAGCAAGAGATAAATGCTTGGTGAGCCAAAAGGAGATTTTTTTTTCAACTCGTTGAATCACATAGTCCCAAAGGCTGCATAGGGAAGCCATGAAGGTAAAGGGGATACCAAGAAATTTAAAATGAATGCCAGGTTCAATCCAGAGCCATTGAAATCCCTCTAGCCAAGGAGGTTTGGGACCCACTGCCTGCATGTAGCATTGGGTTTTTTTCCATTGAATGGCAGAACCCGAAGCAAGAAAAAAGGTATCAAGACATTGCATAGCATTAGAAACAGAAGCCTCAGACTCACCCAGGGTGAGAAAAGAATCGTCAGTGAAATGACCATTAATCAGCTGCTGAGGAGAAGAAGGTAGTTGAATGCGTTGGACTAAACCAACACGAGCATGATTAGCAAGCAAATAGCTAAGACCTTCAACAAGTAATGACATCAAGAGAAGGAGCAAGAGGGCAACCTTGTCGGATGTAACGATCAAGAGAGAACCACTCAGATTGTTGTCCATTGATCGTGATACATGCAATGCATCTTGGAAGAGCACATTAACAGAGTGGATGAACCGAGGTCCAAAGCCAATAGCCTACAGGATGGCTAGAATGAAAGGCCACTCAACTCTGTCATAGGCTTTCTCAAAATCAATTTTGACAAACAGAGCTGAGTCGAGAAGTTTGGCGCACATATTCCATGCCCTTCCAAACTGTAATAATGTTGTCCAGGATATATCTATTTTTAATAAAGCTAGTTTTTTCACTCTTGATGATCAAAGGTAATAGTTTTGTAAGCCTGTTAGCAAGAGCTTTGGCAATAATCTTGTATGAGACATTGAGCAGAGTGATTGGCCGCCAGTTGGTGATAAGATCTGGATCACCAGTATTAGGTATGAATTTGATGTTGCCTTGGTTGATAAGAGCTCCCAGAGTGTTGGAGGACATAGCTTCCAGATAAACCTGGTAGAGATCCGGACCAACAGTAGGCCACAAAGCTTGGTAGAACTCACAGGGAAAACCATCAACCCCAGGGGCATTATCAGAAGCCATCTAAAGAGAAGCTTCCTTCAAATCATCAAGTGTGAGAGGCGATCACAGCCAACACATTGGCTTTGAGAAATCTTGCAAGGAATAGCCTCAATGCATTGGAGGAGAGCAGCATCACGAGCCAGAGTAGCAGGCTGGGCAGCGAACACAACATGGTAGTGATGCACAAAAGCTTGCAGAATGTCAGGTAAGAGGGTAAGCCTTTGATTACCTTCCTTGATTGCTTTGATTTTGGTGAGAGTTTGATTATATTTAAGAGAAGCATAAAACTCCCTAGTGACTCTATCACAACCCCGAGCCAATGAAGTCTAACACGAACTTGAGCTCCTCTAGCCTTATAGTGCTCCTCAATCTGAAATTTATGCTTCTAATGAGCAACTCTCACTTGATTATGAGTGTTAAAGGGAGACAGATTAAGCTCTTGAATAGCTCTCAAGTATTCAATATGAGAGGCTTCACGATCATTTTTGTGAAAAAAAACAACCTGCTTCCCATAAAGCCGAATTAAAGTAGTGGTGCGAGTGATGGCATGAGACCACCAATCAATCCAACCAATCCCATCAACAGGTCTTGGGTCAAGATTCCAAATACGTCTGATGTAATCCAAAGTCTTAGGATGAGAAAGATGAGATGTATTCAAGTAGAATTGAGTGGATTCGGGCTTGGGACACTAAAATTTCCATTGGAGCCCAAAGAAAATAGGCTTATGGTCAGAGACCAAAGCAGTATCCACAACCGAGATCGGGAGGCTGTGTGAAGCATCAAAAGAGAACCATTGTTGTTCTGAGAGCAGAGCTCTGTCAAGGTGTTTATACACTCTGTCATCGCCAGCTCTAAAGTTAGACCATGTGAACCACAAAGTGGCAGAATTTGAGTGCTTGTGGTGGTTGGGATCAAACAAACATAGCTTATTGCACAAGTAAAACCAGGCTTCACACTCCCCAACACACCAATGCATAGGAAGCCGGCCCAATTTGTCTTTGGGAGATTCCACCATGTTGAAATCACCACAGAGAAGCTAGGTAGCAGAAGGCAAGTGATCAACTAGCCACCGCCAAAAAGAAGAGCGCTCGAAGCATCATTGGAAGCATAAATGTTTTCCAGCCCAAGAATATGACCGTCAAAATAAAAAAGGGTCCACACCACCCGATGGGTGGGGTCAGAGCCCCATGATATGATATTGGAGGTGAGGTAAGGACTTAAAAGAGTGACAACACCACCTCGACCATTATCATGCGCTGACATCTGGTAGAGAGAACCAGGCCAGATGGTACGCATAGTAGAAGAAAGTTGGAAGCCAGTGATTTTGACTTCCTGTAAACAAAAAACCTGAAACTTTGTAAAATATACTTGAACTGTCTCTCGACAAGATATTTGCGAAGTCGATTAGTGAGCCCCCGACATTCCATGAGTAAACTATCATGGAGAACTATCAAGGTGCATGGTTTCCTCCTCGAGGCTTGTTAACGCTCCAAAACGGTTAGAAAAAGTGACTTGCCGTGTTCATTCCCATGCAAATAGTCTCCAAGCTCAAACTACCGGTGAGGTCTCTGTGAAAAATCCTCATCAAAAGGAGGGGAGGGACTTCTTGAATGACGTAAGGCTGATATTCTCTCTATATGAGTAGCTTAACTGCCGGTAGTGTTATCCATGATGCTTGAGGGTTTGGGAAGTGAGGGGTGTGCAAAAACAGGCACCGATGGGTGGGAACTGATGACAATAACAACTTGCGGAGTCCGGGAGATGGTAGATGAGGGCTTGGGAAGGGACGCAATAGACAACTTCACAGGAGTAGAAGCGGAGGCATTCACCGATTTATAAGTGGTAGTTTGGGATTTATTGTGAGCTGAAGGTTTACGGCCAGTGACGGTGGTCCATCCATCAGAAGGGGGGGTGTTGGATTTAGGGTCGGTCGGGGGCTTTTCAACAACAGAACCGGTGAGCTTTGTGTCATGAGGGGACAATCCTTGATCATATGATTGGTGGATTGGCACTGAGAAACATGTGTTGGGTAGGTTAATATAAAGCACCTTCTGTGTAAAGTGTGTATCCCCCACCTGGATGTCGAGGGTATCCTTAAGGTCCTTTGAGAGATCAATTTCCACACAGACTCATTTCTGGGGTCGAGTTGAGTAAAATTTGGGTTGTTCATGGCAGATGAGATGACCCAAGGGTTTGATAAGCTGGTCAATAAAACCCCATAGAGGCAACGAAAGACCTGGGAATTCAATCCAAACAAGAATCTTGAGTTTGGCTTGCTCGGAGACTTGAAAGTCCCGAGTCCAGTGGGAAAACACCACAAGGGTATTACAAATAAACTAGGGACCATGGTTGAAAACAACTTTGCAATCATCAGCATTAGCAAAGTGAAACAGAATAAAACCCTTGGTCATATTCTGAACTCCCTCAACTTTGACATTGTGGGGTTTCCATTGGTTATGAATCCATTGACGGAGGATGCCTTCCGGGGAACTCGGCCCAGAAAGTAAGCAACAAGAGAAAAAGATTCAAACTAGTTGCATGCTTTATCAAACGCAGGTAAATCAAGCACAATATTAGGGAAGGAGTATCAGAATCCTTACCTCGTCGAATACCTTTGGAACAAATTTCCTCACTCTTTTCGGCGCCATTGTTATCCAGAGCTCCTGCATTAAGACCAACATCAATAGATGCATGGCCCGAGGAGGTGGTCATTATATAAGCCGCCCAAGGGGTGGGGAGGCGATCAATACAAAATTAATGTAGATATTCCCGCTTGGATCAGAAGATTGGCGGTGTGACGCTATGGTAGCGTCATGTGGCCAGGCGAGCATTCACAGATGTAAAAATTGTAGAGCCTAAAACCCTTAAGCCCCAAGACTTCACCAACATTTGAATCTCTAATTTTTAAAAATAACTTGGACCGTGGTAGTTTGAATTTTGCTTTTATTATTTAATCTTGCTTTTATTTGAAGTAAATAAATAAATAGCCGGCCCAATTTAAATTGTCTTTTTCTATTTTTAGAAATCCATCCAAAAAAAAAAGTAAAGTGACGAAAGTCCAGTTCGGCCTAAAAATAAAACCCCAAACATTTCTATTTTTAGAAATTCGCCCAAATTAAAAAGCAAAGGCCGGGTTCCTTCTACAAATAAAACCCCAAGGTGTACAAAATAAAAACAACAAAGAGAGCAAGATCCGAGAACCCGCATCCTAAATCGGTGTCCACCATACTTACCTTTGTGAATATGTAAGGGTGAGCTTATATGTTTCATTTGGATAATAACTCTGCGTTCGTTGCATATAAGAGGTATTGTGTTGAAACCTCAACTCTACCTTTGTGAAGCTCTCCGCTTATTTTTTGGCGCAATGATGGGGATAATCGGGCGTATTCATCGGCGGGTAAACACATAAAATCCGCCATTCTTCCAGCAGCTCTCTCGGCTCTTCCCGAAGGCACCTACTTCTTTCACCCACAACAAAGGCAAGGACATCGCAAGCCGAATATTAAAGGTCCCCCTCACTGCGCCCAAATTCACGCTCCCGCGGGTTTTGATGCCTTAGCGTCCTCGTTGTTTTTTCTTAATTTTGCTCATCATCTCCATTCCTGCGCCACTTTTTACATACTCGATAAACCCTATGTTCCAAGGTATGATGTAGACCATATTGGTGTCAATCAATTTTTTTAACAAAGATGATGACCTCATTACAGAGTTCAATCTTACTATACGGGCGGTCAATTCTAATAAACAAATAGGGGTTTACTACCGGGAAGACAAATCAGTGGCGGTATTATATGCGCAAAGAATTGTGTACGGGTAGTTTCTGTACCTTTCTACCAGGGGTTACCACAATACCATCAATTTAAAGGTGGGTGTCATGGGGTCCCGGGTTCGAATATTGCAGGGCTAAGATCTAACTGGATGTGGAGCAGAGGAAGTGGAAAGTGCCCCTGGTTTGCTGCTATCGACGTGCTATGAAAATAAAGGTGGGGAAATGGAAATCTCCCTGAAATTATTCGCACGGCGCGATGGGCTCACCTTGTCAATAAACCGACGGCTAAAGAGAATGTCAAGATTACAAACAACAAATGTAAATTAAATATTAAATTTATAGCACAGGGTTAGTTTTTTTGTTAGGGTTTTAGAATTCCTATTATATTGTAAGGTTTGAATTCCTATTGCTTGCTAGTTCAATTCGCAGACTTCAAAATAGTTTATTCAATTTTTTTTTGTTAAGATGCTAAAAAAATAATGTAATTTGGTAAATTTGTTGATTTTTTGTCAATTTCTTATTCAACTTCGAAGCTGGTTTGGATACCATTTTATGCAATAAGGACGATGCACTCCCATGATCTTGAGGCGTGTAATATCTTTCGCAAAACACAATATATTTCTCATTAAAACTTACATAAATGCATAACAACGCTAGGTCCATAAAACCTTTCTTGCTTCCAAAACATTGGTCATTCCCCGATGAACATGTACTAATCTCTCTGCATAGAGCTAGTATTCCTAAAAAAACTTACATTTCTTATTCAGTCATGCGTGGCTCGAAACATCTTTATGCAAGAAAGAGGATGCACTTCGACGATCTTAAGAACTATGCCAAAAAACAAAGGAATATAACTCATGTTGCTTGAGGTAAGACTATGCACAATTGATTGAATTTTGAAGGATTGGAGCGTGATTGAATGGAATTTGTGTGGAGGTATAAAACAAATTAGGCCTAAGTTTTACATAATGACTAGTGATAGTATGGTAAAGGACCTTGCATGTCGGTTTGAAAGTGTATAGGAATGTGATTGCAGTTTTGTCCCTAAGGAAAGTTTATTGGAATGACTCGATCGGTTATTGTATGTCCCCTTTTCCCAATCGAAGACCTTTGGAACAATGAGTTATTACAAAGTGCAAAAAAATATTAATAAAGCACTTGTATTAATTTATTTGACTTAATAATAAATTTGTAATCTCTAAAGGGGTGCATTGGGTCTAATATTATGTTGTATCCTTTCTAGGAAAAGTAGAAAAAAGACCCATGCCATTTTTGTGTCATCCCTAGGTAAGAATGCGCCTTGGACAAAAGAGGGAAATAGAGTTTAGAAAGGATAAAAGTTATTACACCTCCCAAGGAAAGTGCGACTTGGCATGAGAAGCCAAAATAAACATTAGAAGTCATCCCTAGAAAAGTGCGACCTGGTTTGGGCATGTTTTTAGGGTATTTTGGCCCTCTTTTCTTATTGGAAGATGAAAAGGTTATTTTGTAATATTTTTCCTATAAAAGGAGAGGGGCGGCTTGGGTAGGAGACCATAAATCATTTTTATCAATTCTGAAATTGATCTTAAGCCTGGTGCTTTTGTATTAAAATATTCTAAGGACGAAAACCCTTAGTATATTGCCTCTAGAGGACGAAAACCCTCTTGGAGATTAGGAGGAATTTCTATACTGGATTTTCCACAGAGCTTACACAGAATTTCAGTATTTTCCAGCAGTAGTTGAGGTGTTTTTGCAATAAAAGTTGAAGACCAGTGTTGCAGCAGTGTTGTACTGACTGATTTTCTCTAATGGAGTGACTCATATGTGGCTGTCATGTGATGTTTTGAAGTCATTCCAAGGTCTGATCTTGCTGCTATCTGTTGTATTCATTTTTACAGCTCAAGAGAAGGTACTTTCAATATTTTGGATGGATTTATATTACTATTTCAGCCTCTTTAAATCTGCAGCATTCTGAGTATCTTTTTAAGTCGATTTATGCCCATAAAATCTGGTTTCATTCATATTTATTATTGCACAAGCTTCAAATCAGTTTGGGGTCAGTTTTAAACTAGTTTCCATTCAAACCCTAGTCGCACTTCTTCACATAAAATCAGATCTGTATTAGTGTGATTGCCATAATAGTCAAAAATCAGCTTTTGGGTATTTTTAATTGATTTAAATTGTTGGAGAACAACCAAGATCCATTTGGGGATCTTTCAAAGTGGTATCAGAGCGTCAATCCTCCCACCTGGAGGGTTTTGTTTTGGTTTTGTTTTATGCAGCCTACAGAAGTTGGGCCACACAGATATTATACAAGGAGTCAGGCTCGTATTCAAACAGATCTGAATACTGGAAGTGGTTCCGGGATCATGGACAGAAGGGAGGATTCACACACTCCTCCACGACGAGAGCGACCTGATCCAGATGCTCTTTTCAGCGGTATGATCGATTCCCATCAGGAAATGATGCAGACTATGAGACAACTGATGGAGAATTTGATTATGGATAGGACGAGAAATCGGCATGATAGAAGGGAAAGATCTGCATCCATAGCCAGCAGCCACAGAAGGCACAACAGGGTACCTACAGAAGTGGGTAGCGTGAGAGGTTCCCCTCCACGTGATAGGAGATATACAGAGGAAAGGAGACCCACGAGGACTGCGGATCGACCTATGCAGCCTAGATTCCTACAAAGGGAGGAGCCACCATTAGTTGAGGAGCCATTTGAAGACATAGCCTTTCAAGATACTGTGATGGCAGCGCATGATGAGTGGAGAGCCCTACCACAGGAGGTTCGGACTGCCTTTCCCCTTCATCAGTATTGTGCTCAAAGGAGGGAAAGCTTGAGAGCTAGACAGTACAGAGGCATGAAGAGAACAACAGAACAGGGAGTTGAAGTAGGCCACCAACAAGGTGACCCTTTCCACATTTGATGGTAGTGGAAAGATTAGTGCTAGAGCATGGATTCACAAGCTCGACACATATCTCACTCTCAAGCCTATGCAGGAGCAGGAGGCTATCCAATTTGCCACGTTGCACCTTGAGGGAGTAGCGTATGATTGGTGGCACCATGGGCTTATCACTCAGAGACATGATCTTCTGCAATCATACAAGGAGTTTAGTGAGAAGTTGATTGCGAGATTTGATCGCAGGGATGTAGAGCTTTACTATAGGGACTTGGCACAACTTTGACAGAGTGGACACGTTGATGCATACATCAACGAATTTCAGCGTATAGCAAAGATGATGGTGCGAGAGATGCCCGAGAGGCGAGTGGTGATGTTTGTTCATCAAGGACTTCATGACAGTGAGAGGATTGGTCAAGGCTCTTAAGCCTACTACTTTGCATGAGGCTATTCGGACAGCCTTGGACTTAGACACTACTCCAGTGCAGCCCCAAAGGAAGAACATTAAGGAGGAAAATCAGAACAACAAGAGCAGCCCACTTCTTCGAAGGTTGAGTTTACACCCAAGAGGGAGACTGTTTCAAAGAGTGAGCTTCGCCGGAAAAATTTATGCTTTCATTGCAATGATCCGTGGGAGCCGGGGCATAGGTGTCTTGGGAAAGGCAAAATCCATCTCATAAAGGTTGAGGATGAAGAGTCCGAGGATGAACAGGAGCAGCCAACACAAGAGGCATTGCAAATGAGGGTAGACTCACCTATCTTTCGGGAGCACCCAAGTATAATCCATTCATGTTTGAAGGCACAATGTTCGGGTGTAGGATCATGGCACTACTGGATAGTGGATCTACACACAACTTCCTGGATGCAGGTTTGGTAGACCAAAAAGGTTTACAATGTGATAACTTTGAAGGCTTTGATGTGACTATAGCAGGAGGTCTCACTCTTCCATGCAAGAAGAAGGTCAACCAAGTTAGCATTTTCTTTGGTGAGTATACACTTTGTGATGATTTCTATGTCATGGATTTAAAAGATAACAATGTTGTTCTTGGCATGCAATGGCTTCATTCGTTGGGAAGAGTCACTCAAGATGTGGAAACTATGGAGTTGAGTTTCCAACACAACGGGAAACAAGTCACCTTAAGAGCACTCAAGTACACGCTGCCCCATCAAATGGCAGCTAAGTCTATGATAGTTTGGGACCAGGAACCATCTCGTGAGGACATCTACGCAGATTTTTCACTGCATATCAGCACGGACCAGCAAGGAGGTGATGAAGAGTGTGGCAAGTTCGAAGCATACATGAGGACGCTGGTTTCACTAATGACAAGTAAGTTGCATAAGTTTTTTTCTGCAGTGTTTGAGCAGCATTGTATAGTGCACATGAAGCTATTAAAAAAGCTTCGGCTGGTCTGGGATCCTGGAATGGGTAGAATGCAGAGTTGCAGTTTATGATTGCTTGGGGGCAAGCAATCTCGGGAAGGGAGGACTGTAATGTCCCCTTTTCCCAATTGAAGACCTTTGGCCCATTTTGTCAACCCGACGGCCAAAGGAAAAATATAAGGGTGACTTAAGTCACAATGAGTTATTACAAAGTGCAAAAAAAAATATTAATAAAGCACTTGTATTAATTTATTTGACTTAATAATAAATTTGTAATCTCTAAAGGGGTGCATTGGGTCTAATATTATGTTGTATCCTTTCTAGGAAAAGTAGAAAAAAGACCCATGCCATTTTTGTGTCATCCCTAGGTAAGAATGCGCCTTGGACAAAAGAGGGAAATAGAGTTTAGAAAGGATAAAAGTTATTACACCTCCCAAGGAAAGTGCGACTTGGCATGAGAAGCCAAAATAAACATTAGAGTCATCCCTAGAAAAGTGCGACCTGGTTTGGGCATGTTTTTAGGGTATTTTGGCCCTCTTTTCTTATTGGAAGATGAAAAGGTTATTTTGTAATATTTTTCCTATAAAAGGAGAGGGGGCGGCTTGGGTAGGACACCATAAATCATTTTATCAATTCTGAACTTGATCTTAAGCCTGGTGCTTTTGTATTAAAATATTCTAAGGATGAAAACCCTTAGTATATTGCCTCTAGAGGACGAAAACCCTCTTGGAGATTAGGAGGAATTTCTATACTGGATTTTCCACAGAGCTTACACAAAATTTCAGTATTTTCCAGCAAGTAGTTGAGGTGTTTTTGCAATAAAAGTTGAAGACCAGTGTTGCAGCAGTGTTGTACTGATTTTCTCTAATGAAGCGACTCATTCTGGGCTGTTATGTGATGTTTTGAAGACGTTCCAAGGTCTGAGCCTTGCTGCTATCTGTTGTATGCATTTTTACAGCTCAAGAGAAGGTACTTTCATTATTATGGATGGATTTATATTACTATTTCAGCCTCTTTAAATCTGCAGCATTCTGAGTATCTTTTTAAGTCGATTTATGCCCATAAAATCTGGTTTCATTCATATTTATTATTGCACAAGCTTCAGATCTGTTTGGGGTCAGTTTTAAACTAGTTTCCATTCAAACCCTAGTCGCACTTCTTCACATAAAATCAGATCTGTATTAGTGTGATTGCCATAATAGTCAAAAATCAGCTTTTGGGTATTTTTAATTGATGTGAGTCCTTGAGAAACACTACGGTGTTCAAACAAAGTGAAAACAAAACAAGAAACCTTCTCAAAGTTGGAAAACCCTGTTTAGGGGTTTAGAAGCAAGAAAAGTGTCTAATGTTAACAAGAAACCAAGGAACCATGTCATTATGGGTGATTTAGAGAGTTATAGTGTATTCAAGGTGTTTGAGTAGTGAAAATCCAATGGGAGCAAAGATTCTTGATCACATTTGGAAAAGCGATCTTCACTGTTGTGAACTAGCATTGAGGATTTGAGAAACCTTATGGTTGCTAATAGAGAAAACCCCATTCCTTGGTAATCGTGGATAGTGATCCCTATTTAGGATGGAGATTCCATTCCTAACTTATCAACATGATTCTCACCATGCTAGAGTTCGATCTGACTGAATTAGCTTGATTCCCCTTGAGAACTATGTTGGAAAACAAATTTATGCTTAGAATTGTGATGCCTTAAGTACTGAAATTTGTGAAGTAGTTGCATGGAATGTAAGCGAAAAATAAACCGAGACAACCATAAAACAGAGAGAATCAACGTAAAATATACCCTTGAAAAACCGAAAGTGGGAAAATTCTGGAATAGTGGTGTTGGCCTCATTATCTCCATTATTATCATGCAAGAATTAAAGCCAACTGCTCAAGTTGAGCCTCCAAGAACACTGGGACTTTTTCAACACTTCTACAATGCTCTACAAACTTATTTTGCCTTAAAAAAATAGCTCAGATAACATGCTTTTCTATAGTAATCAGCCGATTATACATTTTACAACTCTAGATGATCAAAACATGACCCCAAGGTGTGTATTTATACAAACAAATATGCGCAATTGAGCCATGCAGAGACTTGAAACACCAATACCCATGAAAAGACGAGGAAACATTTTAGCTTCTGTTCTTGATGGTTGAAGATTTTATTTTCTTATATTGGGGCAGATTTGATAGTCATGCATCTTCTCTGTTTTTTCTCTTGCTCCATCAAAACAAATTTGGTAGTGCAAAAATGTCATCATATCCTATTTTTACAAGCTGTTGTGGGCCCCATGATGTTTGGATCACCCTCGGGAATTTTGAGAACTGGTATTTCCCTTAACCATTCTCTACACCTTCCATTTTCTCAATTATGCATCATGGAGTGAATGGAAACATGTCTCAAAACCATTCGAGTAAGCTTTGACACAACTCTCATTATCTCATTTGAGTCCAATACAATATTTTCACATGATCCGATTCAGATTCCACCTCTCCCAATTAGGATGCTTTTGGTCCCCAAAAACGTATGGACTCATAAAGCAAGAAAACAATTCCCTCACTTTGTCTTGGGAATATCACCTCGCTGTGCTTTGCAATTGGCATTTCAATCCGACTTTACAACTTTCTTACTTTTTCTCCTCATTACCTTCGACTACAAAACAACGTCATTGACCAACTATTCTTGATCACTTGGTGCAAATTCTTCAATGCAAGGTAACAAATGATCTTCTTCTTCATTATCTAGCAGGGTGCCCAAAAAGACATAAGTAATTGACATTCACAATTGAATATATCTTTATGTAGGTCTGATATGAATGCACAAGGGCATACTAGCTCCACGATCTCAAATGGACTACACCTAAGTGGTTTTAGATTCTTAGCTTAGCCTTGGATTCTTTCTTTGCTTAACTAAATCCACACCTTGTCATCAACTTGTAACTTACGCTTGATTCTATGTTGATCATGCCACACTTTGTACTTAGCTTGAGACTCCTTCGACTTCTCTTGCACTTAAAGACAAATTTTCCCTATTTTATCAATGCCATTGTCAAACCTTTGTGTTTCAGAATCAAGTTCTTGCATTTCTCGTCTGTCCCATCACAACATCAAATGGATTAGGAGGTAAGTGACCAAAACATGCTTCAAAATGAGAGTTATTTGTTGAAGCATGAACTTTCCTATTGTATGAGTGCCGAATGTATGCGAAATTTTCATCCAAAGCCTTAGGATGCTTCCTATAATATTCCCTCACAAAGATGCATCAATATCTTGTTGATTACGTTGGTTTGACCATATTTATTTGGGTGAAATGGAGTTGACCTATTTAACCTTGTGTCCATTCTCTTCCACGAAGTAGTCTGAAATATGCTCAAGAACTTTCATCTCTATCTAAAACAATGGAACTAGCCAAGCCAAAGAAAACCCAAGCATCAATGAAAAAAATTTATTGCTTGATGGCCCTAAAGAAGTTTCTTTCATGGAATGAGTATACAATTTCACTAAAATGGTCTAAAATAACAAACATATAAGCATGCCTTCCTTTGACATTGAAAAATCTCCCACAATTTTTTTGGAAATTCTTTCCCATGGTCTAGAAAGAACTGGTAGTAACATATGCAATTTCAGATTTTTGTTGCGTGACTTAATCGTGGTATGCTAAACACACCCTCTTATGAATTTAACAACATTATCTTGCATTTTTGACCAATGCACATATCTTTGCAAAAGTGCTAAAGTCTCATTAGCTGAATTCTTCCTTATCCTGGAATACCTTAACTTGTAGGGAAAACCATTTTGGAGATGATAGTCTTCTTTGTGCTCAAAATCTGCACTTTTCCATTCTAAATTTGAAGTATATTTTTATTGTTTATTTGGATGATCTCGCAAATGTGGAGATGGAAGACCACAAAATAATCATGGATTTTGATTACACTATATAGTGTACTAGGAACCAACCTTCTCTGTTATTTGAGACTTGCATCCAAGCTCGGTTAAGAAGAAGTGATCCTTGTTACGGAATTTATAATATTTATATTTTATGTTCCTTTCTTTAGTTGTAAGTTTTTTAGTTACATAAAAACAATATGTATAGTTTGCATTCAAACATTTAAAGGTGAAAAAGAAATTCTCCATATTATTCTTTGGGAGATGGCACCTTGTGAACCATAAAAAAGGTATAGTCAATATTGTAGATAGCTAGAAGTTGTCAAATATCATCAATACAAGTAAAGATGGTTGTGCACCTAAAACAATGAAATTATATAATGGACGCTAAGAAATCTCTCTTAGATCCATAAGTATGACTTTTCACGAGTATTTTCACTTTTTATTTAACCCTTATATATGGTCGTGTTTTCAATCAATTTTATGCATTGTGGTTCCCAAGAAACTCATAAACAACTCATTGCCCTTAAACCCTTGTTGACTGATTTTCTTTGGGTAAAAATATTATTGAAAGACATAACAACCAAGTGGATTGTAAATTGTTCTAAAAGCAACGAGGGAGAATTCTACAATGCAATTTCTATAGTGGTTGTTTAAACCATGGCATCCCACCATAGTTTAAACATGTATATTTGTGTATAAATACTTTTTAATCTTGTACATACCGCTATCAATTTAAACCTTTTATTGTTCTCTTACTATCCTTTCGTAACATGACTTTGCATAGATGTAAATATATGTTCTTAATCAGATTCAATGCTACTATTGGGTATGAAATTTACCAAATATTTTAGGAATATCTAGGTATCTACATACTGAATTCAAACCTCTATTTTTATGACTTTTTTAACTTGACCAAAAAAAAAGCTCCAAAATTCAATCTATAAGCCTTTTTTGTTGTTCTTCCAATGTGCATTAGTTAAGGGATCGACATGGGTTCTTGTTTATTTTGAATTAAAGGATAATAAATAGTAGTGAAGGATGGATAGAGTAGTGGAAATCCTAAACCAAGAGAAGAAAAGGGGGTTGAAAATATAGAATTGGTGTTGTTAGAGGCAAGTCAATGTTATGTCTATATGGTAAGGCCTAAAATAAAACCTCATGTCAAGGGTTTGGTTTTTCAATCAATTTTATATCGGCACTTTACTTTTCCCCTTCACGAATTTTCCTCTTTTGCTCTTATATTTAGTCATATTTCAAAATGGATCAATTTATGTAAAGGTGGTCAAGCACCTAATCAACATGTTCAAGAAAATACACACATGCCCTCATGCTCAAAACATCTCTCCAAAAGGTAACTGGTGTAACAAAGGGGTGAGAAACCATACATGATTAACCTCCTCTTTACGGTTTAAGTTTCCTTGTTTTTATTGTTATAGTTGTTTATACTTTCATGCTAGGAATTTAAGATCTTTTACCATGATTCACATATGTTTATCTGTTAACAACTTCTTTATAAGATAATTTTTAAAAACTTGTAGACAACTTTTTCATTGGCTTAGGTGTCATTCCTTACACTCGAAATATTTCATCACTTGGAGTCTTATTGGTGGTTGGATTGCTATATTTAATATAGTATGCATATATATGTCTATTATCTCTTGTTTGTAATGTTGATAGTTTTTCTCTCCCTTTGGCAGCCTATCTATCACAACTTTGTGCCAAGTGTTTTTATATATATAACATGTTTTGGAGAGTTTCTTTAATCCTCGATCTATGTACCATCTTAAAATCATTTACATGACTACATAAATTACCTCTGCATACCGTGAATTGACTTAATCTTATGAGAATAATCAAAAGTATAGTATGACATGCGTTTTTCGAATAGTTGTTTTAAAGCTAAATATTATTTTCGTGTATTAATACCAGAGTGCATTGTGTTTTGGTGCATTTATTTGAATCAAGATTTTGTGTTTCTATTTATATTTAACATTATTTCAAAAACAAAGAAAACAATTAATGATCACGAATATGTTCTCTGGTTGTAGGGGTTGATCTAATTAACTCTTTCACCTTCTCTAGATTTTCTTAGTCTAGTATCGCATTTTGAAACATCGTATTCCCACCCCATGAATAGTGATATTTTCCTTTCATTTCTCTATAACTCACTAATTTCGTATATACAACACAATTTTTCGTTGAATTTTGAGCATCACCAATTTAGATTTTTAATTTCATTTATCTTCAAGGATAGTTAACACATATCCAACTTTTGTAGTATTATCTTTTTGCTTCGATTAAGGTTTCTCAATCCGAGGATAACCCAAAGGTTTGGGAAGATGCGGATGGGTATCCTCAAAGCCTTTATTTCAAAGCGAAAGGTGAATTTGACCAATAAGATTCCAAAACAAAAATTTACATGTTTAGGGGGGTATTTTTTCATGGCTCCATCATTGATAGAAGTACAACAAGATTGCTTTTGCGACAATAGATCACAATAATCGACGACGACACGCGTCAATGGAACGTCAATGGTCTTGACGATACGGTCGACCTCATTGCTCCACCATAAAGGTGAATTTGTGATAAGATTCCAAAAAAAAATTTCGCGTTTTTCATGGCTCCACCGACGTGACAACAAGACGTCAATAATCACTCCGACGCGCGCCACGAACGCTCAATGGTGACGATCGACGCGCACATCGCTCCAATCGACGCGTCGCGCCATCGCTCTCCAATCGATGCGCGCCATCGGCTCCATTGACGCGCGTCATCGATCCAATTGACGCGCATCATCGCTCCTATCGACACGCGTCATCGCTCCAATCGACGGCGCATCACGCTCCTCCATGCGCGTGTCATCGCTCCATTGACGTCATCGGCTCCATTGACGCGCGCCATGGAGCCTATTGATGCGTGTCGCCACGATCACGCGCGCGCTAAGACAATTGACGCGCGTCAATTGAAGCCATTGACGCCTGATTTAGCCTATAAATACCCTTCAACCGGTCATTTTCTCATTTTCACCCTCCCGCTCTTGAATTTTTGCAGGTCTCAATCGTTGTCAAAGACGCAAGTACAACTATAATGTCGACTTCACATGCTTCCCAACTGCAAGTTCAGCAAAAAAATCAAGAGAATCCAATTCAATCGATTTCCAAGATCAACTACAGGAATCCCTTATGCCCTCACATCCATATTGTTTTAAAGATGTCTTCAGAATATAAAGATTTGATGGATGCGTGTGAATTTACAGGGCTCGTTAATATGCCCCATTTCGAAACAGATCCGGATATTTTGAATTACCTTCTGTCATCCTACAATTCAGAGGACGGCATTTTTTATGTGACTCTGAACGATGGCCGAATGTTCCAATTCAGTATCGAAGCAAATGACATCCATCGGTTTACGGGCCTTCCATTCAAAAATTTACCAATTGTTACAACCAAGGCAACACTCCTGGAAGAAGACAAGAAATTTCTCGAATCAACGTTCGGTTTCCATGTTGATTGTAAGTATAATTCGTTTTAATTCATATTTTTATTCTGTTTTTTATTTTGATACAATTTGTTGTTATAAATTTATAGTAATTTTCACTGTTTCGCATTTGCAGCCCATGTCAATAAATCCAGGCGTGGTGTGGATACACAATCAATCGCACACCACTTTCTTTGTTGCACTTATTTCATTTTTTCAATCCGAATTGTTTTGCAGGTCGCCAAACTGATATACCAAATTGGGCCATCACATACATTGTTGCCACTATCTCAAAACAAAAATTTGATTGGTGCACATATCTATCCAAAAAATAAGAACTCGACATAACAAATTCAAAACTTTCAGAAAAACCTTTCATTTATTCAACAAACTATCTCCTCGGCCTTTATTATGAGGCACTTTTAAATTTAAAAGATAAAAAAATTCCTACTTGCACTAATGAGGAGTTGATGAAGTTGTCAATTCCATTTGAAGAACAACAGGTATAAACTATTTAGTTTGTAATTGTATTTCAATTTTCGACATTACAATGCACAGTTATTAAAACTTAAATTTTAATGTTTTGCAGAGAAGATTTATTGAAGCCCTTCCCCGAAAAAAGGCGTTATCGAGAGGAAGAGGCCAACAACACGCTGAGGCTTCGGGGGACTCCCAATCTGAAATGGAAGCTCACTCCTCTCCAAACCCTCAACAGTTTGAACTCGTTAAACGCCAGAGAAGTAATACCTTCTCATATATTATTTACAAATTCCAAAGTTGCATATTTATTTTTCAATTTAAATTTTAACCAAATGAATTGACAACATTTAATATTGATGAATCGGCAGGACTTTGGAACATACACTGTTTCACAAACTCAACCTTCTTCCCCAACTCACTCCATACAGTCGCATGCATTCATATCTTCTGAACAGACACCGAGTACAACTCCTACAAGGCCACCCGTAGCACCGAGAAAAACAACCCCTCGACAACAAGGTACAACTCTTCGATAGTACGTTTAATTTCAAAATTTTTGACTTTATGAATTGTTTTCCTATTTTTCATTTTTTTCTTGTACTTTTCAGCACATGTCAGTCCTGATCAAACCGCGGCACCGACACCCACTCAACCAATAATTTTTAAAATGCCAACCAGAGGAACAGTGAAAAAGAACATTGGTAAACGCATGCCTTTTGCTCCGGCCCCTAGTGGGACACTAAACATTGCCTCCTCCTTTCGAATTCCAACTCTCTCACTTGGTGGCTTGCCCAGTGCAATGGGCATATCTATTTTGAACAATATAAATTTAGATGAAGATTATTTGGGCATTGATAGCAATGACCCAACTGGTTTTTTCAATACCCGCGAGATGATTCAAGGCCAGCAGGTATACTTCAAATTTCAATTTAAATATGCTTTACAATTTTGAATTACATTTCGATTTAAATTTATTTATCTAAATCTTGATTAATTTTTTCACAAACAGGATCAGCCCACCCAAAGGTAGAAACAAGTAGCAGTTGATCTTGCTGAAAGCCCCCATACTTCTCCAGCAAGATCATCTTCATCAGATTCAGATAGTGAACAGTTGCCACCTTTTCCTTTGGAGAACTTAATTGGTTATGATTGTCAATCCCATGTCAGTGAGTTTATTCTTCCTCATATCAATCAGCTTATAGAATGGGAGAGAAGGGCTAAAGTTCTTATCAATGAGATTATTAGTCGTTATGAAAATTATTGGCAACGGGATAGTTTATACGCTGCAGTCCAGAATCAACCTGCGAAGATGGATTCCTTACTTACCCAAGTAAGAAGTGGGACTGTCACGTATAACAACAACTATAAAGATGACATTTTAGATAAGGCATTAAACAAATTGGAAAATATTAGTGCCGAGGCCCAGGCATATTTTAACAAATGGTCCAAGGACAAGGATTTGGTAGCAATCGCAAATGCCGAAAGAGATAGAGCGGTTGTAAGTACTATTACATTCAAACAATCATTCTTGTTAATTTGAAATTTTCATTTTTTAGTAATATTTTGAATTGACATTACTCTTTTTGTGTAGTTGAAATATGAAAATTTGAAGAGTCAAGCGAAGGTTTTGCAAGTTCACTTGGAAACAACAAAGAACAACTTATCCGCAGCAAAAAATTTGAAGCAAAATATTGTTTTGGTTAACAAACAAACAATACACTAAAGCGGATAATTAAAGAGCATGGTTTCGACCCTGACATATTATTCAAAGCTAAAGCAGCAGCTGATCCAAATTTGTTGTCGCATGGAGATGCGACAAATCAAGAAGAAAGAATTTTAAAAATCTGGATAGTGCATGGAAGATCTTATAAGTTCAGGGGTTATTTCTGGTGTTGGGGAAAGAGGTACAACCACAGTGGAAGAAGCCGTTGGGGAAGAGAGCAGAGGAGTAGAATTGGATAAAGAAAAAGAGGGTTTTGAAAACTAGAAACTTTTATTATTGAGGAAACTTTAAATATTGAATTTGAAAACTTCTACTATTGAGTATGTACTATGGTATTTGAATTTAATTATATGGATTTATATACAATCTTTAATTTTAATTGCATTAGATGGTGATTATCATGAATTATATGTATGTTTGTTTTGTTTACTTGCATTGTCATGAATTGTATGTGGACGTAGATGATGAATGATGATAATTGATAATTAATGATAGATGATGATGAAAGACGATGAATGACGATAATGATATGATATATATGGACGATGATCAATTTAATGTGGACGTAGATTTATCATCAAGCACAATAATTCTTCTTCTCTAGACTTTTGAACTTGTTTTAAGATAATTATTCTCTATACTTGTAACGATATGATCATAATGTCATTAGAATGGATATAGATGATAAATAAATGGAATGTGTTATAATGGATATAGATGACATTAATGATTAGAATGGATATAGATGACATTAGAACGAATAGAATTGTAATGATATGATTATGAATTATTTTAAAAAATGGAATTGTTTTAATAAATTTAAATTAGATAAATAATTGTGTTAATAATAATTGTAGTGTCAGGACTCAGGATATGATAATGATATGGTGATGATATGATATATATGGATGATGAGGAATTTTATGTGGACTTATATTTAAAATTGTATAATGTATTGTTTATCCCACAGTTAAAAAAATATATCAAAGGATTTTGCACATATAAAAAATAAATTAAATATAATTCTAAGAAATCAAGAAAGAATCATCACTGGTAAGAAATTAAACATAATTGCAAATATGATAGGGTTTAGCTTACCTCTTGCGTATTAGATTGCTGTGAAATCATCAAGGGTAACGTGCTAGATCTTTGTTTTACCTGACATTGTAGATAGAGGGGTGAGTTGCCTGACATTGTCAGTCCTGAGAAGTGCCAGCAACATCTTTAAATATATAGACCAACAATATCTTTAAATAAATGTAAATATATAGAATTAGACCTGTAACATCTTTAATGATAACAAGAGCTGAAAAAATGTAAAGTAACAAACAATAAGATTATGTTGAAGAAGATACCTATTTAAAATTGAAATCATCACCGGTAATGTGCTAGATCTTTGTCTTAAAAAAATTCAACACAAAAAATGGATTAGTAGATAGATGGGTGAGTTGCCTGACATTGTCAGTCCCGAGAAGTAACAGCTTCCTCGGACGGATGTCAACCCACGTTTTCAAAAAATAAAAAGATTGTATTTAACTAAATGTAAATACATAGACCTGTAACATCTTTAATGATAACCAGAGCTGAAAAAAATGAATAGTAACAAACAATAAGATTAAGGGGAAAAAGATACCTCCTTAAAGTTGAAATCATCACTGCCACTGGTAATGAGCTAGATCTGTGTTTTAAAAAACCCAACACGAGAAATGGATTAGTAGATAGATGGGTGAATTGCCTGACATTTTTAGTATATAGACCTGTAACATCTTTAATGATAAAGATAAAAGATAGATAAAGAAGATACCTATTTAAAGTTGAAACAATCCATTATCAATAGCTTCATCAAACTCGATGTTGTCTTTTGTAGAATGTGACGAAGAGCCAATTACACTCTCAAGGTTGGGAATATTTGTACTTGTAGCTGTATTATTCACACCTCTTCTTTCGCAAAGGGAATTCCAGTGCGCAATTGCTCTGTCAAACGGAAAGGTTTCGATGGAGTATCGAGAAACATAACACCTCATGCAACTTTCCAGATTTTTATCCAACCTGTTTCTCAGTTTTGATTTTATAAATGACAATGCACTGAAAACCCTTTCATCCTCCACAGACCCCAAAATCATTGTTTGGCATAACTCATATAATCTGAAATATTCACTGATATCTTCTTGTAAGATAGAACTTTGATATTCCTCGCCACACCTTGTAATAGCACCACTTTTTAAGGTTGATCTAAATTCTTATATTGGTTCCTCATTGTTGTTGCAAAATTTGTTGATCGAAACTTTAATAAATCGGCATTCAAGATACCTTTGATTTCCATACCCTTGAGCTCGACGTCTTTGTAAATTGTTCCATTATTGTACCCATTGATTTATGGAAATGCTTTTCGACAAAGTCTCGCACGGCCACCTTCAAGTATTCCAAAAATTAGGATTCATCACACCCATGGCTTCAGAATTTTATCTTTACGTAAACGTTCCCTAATTTCTGATGACAAGGTTTCTGAAATTTTTTAAGCTTTATTCTTGTTTCAACTATAACAGACTCAAACAAATTACGTGTCATGGGAACATCTTCTCGTTCCGATCCTGTAATATCTTGACGTTTTTGCAAAATGTGCATTGGTATTTCCCTCCCATTAACAGTGATGCAGAGGTGATCGTGGATATTAAATCTCAAAAAGGTGTTAGGATTTTTAAGATCTAATAAATCTTTCCAATTTTCAAAAACAGGTGCATCAAAACTATCTTGGGAACAATACAATATATCAAGACTTTGACATACCATTTTTCTCATCCGTATAAAATCCACAATATAGATTAATCTACCCTGTGCATGCTTCATCAGTGTATTGATCTCCTTTAACATTGGAAGAATACCAACCAATGTAAGCAATGTCTCCAAATCAGTTAAACGGAACAACAAGTCCCTTGCCCTATCAACTTCATGGCGGTATTTGTGCATGAAACAAACAATGAAGGATACTCCTCACGAACTCTGCATGCAAGTTCATACAAAGAGATCCATCTAGTCTCCACATCCTTCAGAAGTTTTTTGCCATCTGTAATTCCAATTGCAAATTTTTGGAACTCGAGAAAACGCTTTGGGCTGCTTGACATATAGGCATGAAGTTCTCTTATAAGGTCTTCTAATTTAGCAACATTTTCGTGGTTGCTTACCATTTTATACGCTAAATTCATTTTGTGAGCCATACAGTGAATTGGTAGCATATATGGGGCCACTGTTGTTTGTAATCTAACACAGAGCCCTGTTCGGTGACCCTGCATGATAGATGCACCATCTGCTCCAACGCATACCAACTTCGTAGCAATTTCATAATCAGTCATTCCAGCAACATCTTTCAAATGAGAAACAACTATTTTATATAGGTTTTCGGCATTGCAGTTTTCAACCATTTTCATAACACCCAATAGATGAGGTGTCCTTATATGATTTTCTAAAGTATAGATGTGGATACATACCCATGCGGTGTTGTCGACTGTTGTCACTTCATCAATTGAAAGAGAGATAAAGTTTGCTTTTTTTACATTCTCTTTCAAATCTTCCTTCTCTATCATCGAGAGGCATTTTGCCATTTCCCATCCACTACTTTTAGACCAATGAGACTGAGGTACATTCAGCATTCCGTTAAATTGATACAAAACTTTGAAATCGAGGAAATCCAAATCGCTCTTCCTTTTTTTAGTATTTGAAAAAGAGTAGAGAATTGTATGAATTTTGCATGTAGATTTGTTTCTTTCATCTTACCAATATGCGATGTGATCGTTCCTCCCTTTTCCAACAGATGTCTGTGTTTTTTCTGCTCTGCCTCATATTCCGCTGCGTATCTAACATGCATGCATTCTTTTTCAGTTTTCCACCTATGTGTTTTGATTTTCTGGCCATCCGCCCCCGTTACAGTTAAATATTGTTTTCCACAATGTTTTTCTATAGTGTCCAGCTTCAGTTGCATTTTTTGTTGCTTTCCCAATTTCCACGTACATATTGTACATGTACATTCAGATGGGATTTCTTCAGAATTAGATGATTGTACAGGTTCAATAAACGGAAATTTAGCTGCCCAATCAAACTTGTATGTCCTGCCAATGGTCCACATATTCTTGTTCGTTTTCAATGCTTTACTTTTTTGAGTAGAATTTTGAGCAATATCACAATCACCTGGTTTCCTCTTTCTTGGACCGGAGTTTGATTTTGATTTTTGTCTTCCATTTTGCTGAGTGTTTGTATCTGTGATATCTAGCTGCACTTCTGGTTGCACCCCAACAGGAACAATATCTTCAAGATCTGGCATATTATCGTAGGTTTCATTTGTTTGACTTTGATACTATGCAGAATGCATGTCCACCTCAATAATACCTTCCACACAATCAGTATTCTGATTCTTTGTGGTGGCATCTATATGATTGGTATTTACAATATCTGTATCCGCAGAGTTTCCAAAATACTTGAAGAGTGATTTCTGAGATTTCTTACTTACTTTTAGGTTATTCGTATTCTTTGAGCTGGCACCTTCCATTATTCTGAAAAGAGTCTGCGTCAGCAAAAGAACCAAGTAGCGACTGTCCAGTGTTTGAGGTCTTGTCGCGCATCCCCTGTCTGAGGTCTTTGTCACGTGTCAACTCTGCACTTGTCACGCGTGTCAACAACCCATTTCTATCGTCACGCGTCCCACTGTCTCGAATATACTATCGCCGCGTCAACACATGCCGCTCGCTGCGGCGTCAACTTCTTTGCCCAAGTCGCGCGTCAACACTTCTCCGCGTCAAGTCGTCGCGTCACATACAACTTGTTGTCGCGCGTCAACAATGCCCTTTGTCGCGCGTCAACACCGCATTTGTCGCAACAACAATCACAAAGCTAACAAAGAATCAATCTCGGTGCTTAAGGGTATGCGAGTTCAAATTTCACAAGATTGGTAATTTGTTAAGCTACTTGAGGTATACTACCGCGAATCAGCTAGGTTTTTATAGGAGATGTTTTCAAATGAAGGCGAAGCCGACCCCCCCAAAAAAATATACTATATATTTTAGGCGAACAGACACCGACCCACTCCGAATAATTCACCTTTTCAAATTTTCCTAAAATGAAATTTTCGCCATATTACGAATTTTTCCATTATAAAACTTCTCTTTACATTCTTTGAAGTAATCCCTTGGTGTATTTGATACATGCATGTCTTTCGGGTTTAACTTTCAATTTGGAGAATGTTGGCAAAGTGATTTGCTAGTTGGAATGTTGGGAAGATTTACATTCCTAAGAAATAGATAGATTTTGGCCTTTACATTTTAATGACTTTGTAGGTTTCAACTATTACTACTTAACTCTTCCGTTTGTCTTCCTCATCATTACTTGTTATTTACATTCTCCTTGCAAAATATGAATTTTTGTATATTTCGTATTTCTTTGGCCTTAAAGAGTGAAATTATCTTTCCCAATATACCCCTCTTGTGGGTTTCCCTTTCATTCCTACGCCTATCGGCATCTCCAATGCACTTTGAGGTGCATTTTCTAGTCATTGAGTGTTTTGTCTTTGTTATGGCCTCTTGGGATGTTCTCATACAGGACATGGTAAGGGCATAATGAAAAAATGGAGGATGCAAAGAGAAGAGAAAAACAACAACAATGACAAGAAATCTGGTGCATTACATGTTCGCAAACGTGGATGAAAATTCATTTCATGAAAGACAAAATCTAAGACTACTAAAGAAAGGGTCAAACCAAGTAAGAACACTAGAGTCTTTTGTTTATAATTCTTTCAAGTGTTTGGAAGTAGAGCTATCTAGCTAGGAAAAGTGTCGAGTGGAAATTTCTTCTAGAAACAATGTTGAGATGTGTGAGGAGAATCTAATCCAGTCAACTCCTATCTATCGAAGCAAAAAGGATACTCTAATAGTTTTTAATAGCCCACCACAACCCTTGAAAGGATTTGATGATTCCTTTAGACAATGATGGATATAGTAAAGCTCATTTACCTCTCTAAGGTGAGCCGATTGATAAGAATGCAAAACAAAGGGAAGTGGTATGCGGTTGAAAACCAAATCCCCTTCAATACATATATCAAATGGAATGAAAGGAAACCAAATTTTATCATTTCTAGAGCTGGCTTAAGAGATGGTTGATTTGAGCAACAAACCAAAAAGAAAAAAATACCCGGTAATTGATTGGAATTTGTTTGTCTTTGACATGCTTTGTAGCATCTATCCACCATCCCATAGATAATCTAGCCTTATTTTACAACTTATGTTTTCATATATTTATACATGATCTTATTGTTATGTTTATTAAATTTAAAGAGGAAAGGTGACATCACGACTTCTCATGATAATACTTGCTCACTTTATAAATGTGTACTACCTTTATAAATCTTGGTTTCAACTATTTCCATTTCCTTGTGTCGAGACCTTTACCACCGATATTGTGTATTGAATTTTGCAAGAAGATTGTAGATTGCCTTAGAGGATATTATATGATGATGTATCATAATCTTAGTGGACAAAGACAACTACTACCGGGAGTATCTAGAAGATTTTATATTTCAATATAATATTTGTTTAGTTCAGAAATTCAATCATGAGGTGTAGCCTAGTTATATTCGTTATTTGTTTCACAATATTCCAAACATAAGATAATCATTTGATTCTATATTGAAACTCACTAATAAGCAAGGAATGTAGTTTTGAATCTTGATTCTAAAGATTACATCTTTCATATACCGAGATAAAGATGAACATTAGTCTAAACAAGACTCTATAAACTTGAAAAAAATTAATTACCCGACATGTTTAGTAACATTTAAGACATTTGTGGGGTTTAATTCTTCAATCTTTCAATTTATACAAACATTGTCTCTAAGAGAATCTTGTATAGAGAGAAGGATCTTGTCCCCTTCAAGCATAGTGACCAGGAGATGAGAAATGACATGGGTACAAATAACTATATCAATCCTCAATCATTGATTAAAATAATTGATAAGTTTAATTAATTAATCTCTTGGTTACTAAATTGGTTAATGGGTCGGTACATTGATTAATTGATTAAACATTCAATCAATTATTTTATACAAAATGAAACTAAAAATAGGAAGGTCGTTAATGAATTTTGTTTTCAAAGGAATTAATTTAAATAGTTGATATAAAGGAATTTATAAACAGTGCATTTCCTTGGTGTAATATTTCATACTCCCCTTCACACATGGATGTGTAAACATATTTTACTCAAAAGTCGATTTAGTATCATTTAACACGATAAATCTAGAACCCTACAACTTATACTCAACAAAATGTATGCATTCATTTGATAATTTTGTTCGTTTCTCCTTAGAATTTGCTCGGAGGTCAATTTGTTGAACAATGAATGTGTAGTGAGTCCTCTACATTCTTGTTTCACGATTTTTGATGCATGTTCTTGATCAAATGTTTTATGTTGGTTTATTTCTTAGTTTTTTAGATTTTGTATGTTTGACAACATGTTGAGCAATATAATATGTTGTATGATTTTTGACCATCCGGAAGAATAACTTTCCGTTTCTTTTCATGCAATAGGATATCCTATTGTTTAGTTCCTTTCCTAGGAATTTTCAATTTAGACTATCATCAAGGTAGGTTTGTTGAAAAACAATGGTCTTCTTATTGATTTGCTAGAGCTTCTTGATTAATTGTGTATTAAAGGGTTTTGGCCACTTCTAGAGTTCCATGCATGGCACTTGAATACTTTTCATTTGGCTTGTTGGTCAAGTCATCCCCGTCTTGATTAAATGCTAGGTTGTAAAAGTTTTGTAATGAGCCTAGGTCGGGAAAAAAAAAAATTGTTCTGTGTTATTAGAAACATATTTTCCCAAACAAACATGGATGCAATTTGTGTTTTACCAAAGCAAGTGGGATCATATATACTTACCCTTGTCCGTCAAATATCAATTATTAAGGTTGAACAAACATGAACACAATTTGTCTTTTAATTATTAAGGTAAGCGGTATTATATTTACTTATCATTGTCCCTTGATTATCGAGTTATTAAGGTTGAACAATTTATGTAGGATTTTGCAATTTGTCTAATAGTTGATCTTGTAAAGTGACGACAATCCAGATCGGCCTAAAAATATAACCTTGACGTTTCTATTTTTATAAATCCGCCCAAATTAAAAAAGCAAAGGCGTACAAATAAAACCCCAAGGCGTACAAAATAAAAACCACAGTAGAGCAAGATCGAGAACCCGCATCCTAAATTTGGTGTCTGCCATACTTACATTTGCGAAGCTCTAAGGGTGAGCTTATAGGCTAATTTGGATAATAACTCTACGTTGCATATAAGAGGTATTGTGTTCAAACCTCATCTCTACCTTTGTGAAGCTCTGTTTATTTTTTGGCGCAATGATGGGGATAATCAGTGTATTCATCCAGCGGAACACATAAAATCCCTACCACTGCCGCCCAGCGTCGGCTCTGGCCGAAGGCACCTACTTCTTTCACCACAAAGATAGGCTAGGAAATCGCAAGCACGGATATTGACCCCTCACCGCGCCCAAATTCACGCTCCTGGGTTTTTCTTTGCCTTGGCGTCCTCATTTGTTTTCCTAATGCTTTGCTCATCGTCGCCATTCCTGCGCCACTTTTTACTTACTTGATAAACCCCATATTCCAAGATATGATGTAGAGCATGTAAAAATTATGACGAAACCTTCATTTATAATGAAATCTTCTAAGAACCAATGTCTTATGCTTTCCTTTCAAAATTGCATGGCATGTAAAAAACAAACTAATAATAGTGATGTGAATAAGCTTGAAATTGTGTACTGGTGATTGTTCATTTTGCTGCAGTTTTCCGCCTATTTAAAGATGTGGCATAATAATTTAATTTTAGGGAGAATACATGATCGTCATGTGCATGATTTGATTGAGTTTAGCACAAAAAAATTAGTTCAATGATTTTGTTTCCCATGGAAATAAATTAGCACAAGTAGGCTCAAAGCCTTTATTTTTTTCATGGGGAAGGTCTCAAGACCAATAAACAACTAAAACATTTAATAGATTTTACTTGATATGTTTAGGGAGTGGTATTGTTATCATTTCCTCGATTCACTATGTTTGTTGATAAAAGTATATGATGATTTCTTTTAATATTTTTCTTTTGATATTGGTCTTTGACATGCTTGCTAGAAGTATATGATGATTGCTTTTGATATTGGTCTTTGACATGCTTTGTGGCATCTATCTACCATCCCATAGATAATCTAGCCTTATTTTACAACTTATGTTTTCATATATTTATACATGATCTTATTGTTATGGTTATTGGTGTCTCAAAAGCTTAAGAATGGAAGCTCACCATTAATGGCTTCTCCCATTTACCTAAAGCTTTGTAAGGATTAGCAAATAACAAGTAAATAACTCAAATATGAAATGAAATGACTCTAAAAGACTAAGACATGACCTAAATCAGAAATGAGATGAGAGAGAGAGAGTTCTTAGGAAAAAGTGGGAGGGGTACCCCTCTATTTATAGTTTTTGGATTTGAGAAAAAGGTGCTTTGGAGGCATGTGAGACTAAAAATGAGTTAAAAAGGTGATTTTTAGAAAAGCACATTGGGAGGTGTGAACTGGATTTGGAGAGCTAAGTGGCTATTTGGAAGGTAAGATATTTGTTTAGAAAGTCAAATTCTCTTTAGAAAGTCAATAAGAGGGTTAATTAACCTAAACAAGGTTAATTTAAAGGAAAACAAGCTTATAGAAGTTGGTTAGAGAGGGATTAGCATGGTTTAAGAGGTTTATAAAGGGCTAGAAAGGGTTTTTACTAGTGTAGTGTAGTAAATGAATACGAGACTAAGATAGTATGATCTTTAGTAATAAGATCATATAGACCAAATTATAGGTGTCTACAGGGTGAAAGGCAGTTGACCTATTTAACCTTGTGTCCATTCTCTTCCACAAAGTAGTCTGAAATATGCTTAAGAACTTTCATCTCTATCTAAAACAATGGAACTAGCCAAGCCAAAGAAAACCCAAACATCAATGAAAAAAAAATTATTGCTTGATGGCCCTAAAGAAGTTTCTTTCATGGAATGACTATACAATTTCACTAAACCGGTCTAAAATGACAAACAAATAAGCATGCCTTCCTTTGACATTGAAAAATCTCCCACAATTTTTTTGGAAATGCTTTCCCATGGTCTAAAAAGAACTGGTAATAACATATGCAATTTCAAATTTCTGTTGCGTGACATAATCATGGTATGCTAAACACACCCTCTTATGAATTTAACAACTTTATCTTACATTTTTGACCAATGCACATATCTTTGCAAAAGTGCTAAAGTCTCATTAGTTGAATTCTTCCTTATCCCGAATACCTTAACTTGTAGGAAAACCGCTCTGGAGATGATAGTCTTATTTGTGCTCAAAATCTGCACTTTTCATTCTAAATTTAAAGTATATTTTTTTATTGTTTACTTGGATGATCTACAAGTGTGGATATGGAAGACCACAAACAATCACGGATTTTGATTACACTATATAGTGTACTAGGAACCAACCTTCTCTCGTTATCCGAGACTTGCATATTGAAGCTCTAGTTAAGAAGAAGTTGATCCTTGTTCTCGAATTTATAATATTTACATTTTATGGTCCTTTCTTTAGCTGCGAGTTTTTTTAGTTACATTAAAAAACAATATGTATTGATTTGCATTCAAACATTTAAAGGTGAAAAAGAAATTCTCCATATTATTACTTGAGACATGGCACCTTGTCTAAGCTAACTAAATTATACTTATGTAACCATAAAAAAGGTACAATCAATATTGTAGATAGCTAGAAGTCGATAAATGACATCAATACCAGTAAAGAGGGTTGTGCACCTAAAACAATGAAATTATATAATGAACGCCAAGAAAAATCTCTAGATCCATAAGTATGATTTTTGCAAGAGTATTTTCACTTTTCATTTAACCCTTATATATGGTTGTGTTTTCAATCAATTTTATCCATTGTGGTTCCCAAGAAACTCATAAACAACTCATTGCCCTTAAACCCTTGTTGACCTAATTCTGCAGGGGTAAAAATAATATTTAAAGACATAACAACCAAGTGGATTGTAAATTGTTATAAAAGCAACAAGGGAGAATTCTACAATGCACTTTCTATAGTTGCTTCAACCATGGCATCCCACCATAGTTTAAACATGTATATTTGTGTATACATGTTTTTTTAATCTTGTACATATTCTATCAATGGAAACCTTTTAGTTGTTCTCAAACTATCTTTTATGTAACATGACTTTGCATAGATGTAAATCTATGTTCTTCATCGAATACAATGCTACCATTGGGTATGAAATTTACCAAACATTTTAGGAATACTTAGGGGAAAGGAGCCAATGATCGTGCATGGGCCAATGACCGTGAATGCATACGTACCATTAGTTGTTTCAATTAAAGTGAGCACATGTCACTTTCAAAATTAAAAATTAAATATGAACTAACCATTAAAGCAAGTCACATTAATAAAGTAACCAATGAAATGGTGACAAATAGGTAGTCTATAAATGGTGACTTTATTCATAAGTAATGGGTCACCTTAAATTTCTTTGTATTCAAAAATACTTAGTTTAAGTCCCTTAAAAATATACTTTCCACACAATTTTAATGCTCAAAAGGAAATTTGTACATAGACAAATCCTTAATCTTTTAAAGGGTTTTTTTTTTTAAAAGATATATATATATATATATATATATATATATATATATATATATATATATATAATAGCTAATTGACTCTAACATCCTCCTAACTTTAGATTGAAGATCATTGGCTCTTTTCCTCTATCTACATACTAAATTCAAACCTCTATTTTTTTTTTTTTTTAGCTTGACCCAAAAAAATGCTCCAAAATTCAATCTATAAGTCTTTTTGTTGTTCTTCCAATGTGCATTAGTTAAGGGATCGACGTGGGTTCTTGTTTATTGTGAATTAAAGGACGATAAATAGTAGTGAAGGATGGATATAGTGGTGGAAATTCTAAACCAAGAGAAGACAAGGGGATTGAAAATATAGAATTGGTGTTGTTATAGGCAAGTCAATGTTATGTCTATATGGTAAGGCCTATAATAAAACCTTATGTCAAGGGTTTGGTTTTCAATCAATTTTATATTGGCACTTTATTTTTCCCCTTCACGAATTTTCCTCTTTTGCTTTTACTTTTAGTCATATTTCAAAATGGATCAATCTATGTAAAGGTGGTCAAGCACCTAATCAACATGTGCAAGAAAACACACCCATGCCCTCATGCTCAAAACATCTCTCCAAAAAGGTAGCTGGTGTAACAAAGGGGTGAGAAACCATATGGATTAACCTCCTCTTTACGGTTTAAGATTCCTCGTTTTTATTGTTATGGTTGTTTATACTTTCATGCTAGAACTTTAAGCTCTTTTACCATGATTCACATATGTTTACTGTTAACAACTTCTTTATAAGATAATTTTTAAAAACTTGTAGACAACTCTTTCATTGACTTAGGCGTCGTCCCTTACTCTCGAAATATTTCATCGCCTAGATTCTTATAGGTGATTGGATTGCTATATTTAATATAATATGCATATATATGTCTATTATCTCTTGTTTGTAATGTTGATAGTTTTCTTCTCTCCCTTTGGCAACTATCTATCACAACTTTGAAGAATTTCTTTAATCCTCGATCTATGTACCATCTTAAAATCATTTACTTGACTACATAAATTACTTATGGTAGTGCGAATTGACTTTATCTTATGAGAATAATCAAAAGTATAGAATTATATGCGTTTTTAGAATAGTTGTTTTAAAGCTAAATAATTTTTTGGTGTGTTAATACCAAAGTGCATTGTGTTTTGGTGCGTTTATTTGAATCAAGATTTTGTGTTTGTATTTATATTTAAAAATATTTTGAAAAAAAAGAAAACAATTAATGGTCATGAATCATGTTCTCTGGTTATATGGGTTGATCTAATTAACTCTTTCACCTTCTCTAGATTTTCTTAGTCTAGTATCGCATTTTGAAACATTGTATTCCCACGCCATGAATAGTGGTATTTTACTTTCATTTCACTATAACTCACTAATTCATTATTTATAACGCAATTTTTGTGGAATTTTAGAGCATCACCAATTTAAATTTTTAATTTCATTTATCTTCAAGGATAGTTAACACATATCCAACTTTTATAGTATTATCTTTTTGCTTCTAATTAAGGTTTATCAATATGAGGATTACCTAAAGGTTTGGGAAGACACGGATGGGTCTTCCTAGTAATATAATGCTAAAGGTAAATTAGTTTTAAAGCTACTCATGGAAACTCAAAAAAATTATGACAAAACCTTCATTTATAATGAAATCTTCTAAGAACCAATGCCTTATGTTTTCCCTTTCAAAATTGCATGACATGTAAAAAAAAAAATAATAATAGTGATGTAAATAAGCTTGAAATTGTGTATCTTGGTGATTGTTCATTTTGTTGCAGTTTTCCTCCCATTTAAAGATACAACATATTAATTTCATTTTAGGGAGAATACATGCTCATCATGTCCATGATTTGATTGAGGTTAGCACCAAAAAAATTAGTTCAATGGTATTGTTTCCCATGGAAAGAAATTAGCCCAAGTTGGCTCAAAGCCTTTATTTTTTTCATTGAGGAAAGTTTCAAGACCAATAAACAACTAAAAAATTTAATAGATTTTGCTTCATATGTTTAGGGGGTGGTATTGTTATCGTTTCTTCAGTTCACTATGTTTGTTGATAGAACTATATGATGATTGCTTTTAATATTATTCTTTTGCATTAAGATATGATTTTATTATTGGGCGGGTTGTGGGAAAAATATCTTACAGACCTAGACTATGTATATGTGTGCATTCCATTGTCTAATAAATCTTTTTCTACATTTTCATATTGTTGTCGCCCTCAAAATTTCCCTCTTTTGAAGTCAAGTTTCAATTTTTTTGAGTCGGTACCTTGGAGTATTGGATCACGTCGAGACTAGTATTGTTTGCAGTTTTCCATTCCATAGAGAACAATTTGAAAGTCGGGTAAGATAATGGTGGAGTTTTGAATTGAACTCCCTTCTTTTTATTTTCTTTAAAATAATGATCGGGAATGGCAGGCATATCTTCCCCGTTAAATTTTTCCCTAGCATCCACAGGTAGTACGTGGACATCTCTGATTGGATGCGGTATGGCCATGTTTCATGTAATGGAAGCCTCCATGCATCCAAATGGCGCAACTCCAAGGGTAGGGCCCAAGGGATAGTCCTCAAATAAGTGTAGGCTTTCCACGTGTCCCAGGTCCAAAATGAAGATAGAACAAGCCCAAATTGGCTAAGTATGAAAGGTTTACACGGATAATGCCACGTGCGTCATCGACACAACTTCGAGAGTGAAAAGGGCATCTTTCTCAAACTTCGCCCATCCTCCACGTGTCCCAGGTCCAAAAGATAAGCACCGATTGTTGAAATTGACTAAGTATGAGCGCGTCGGCGGAGGCCTCTACGTGCCTCAATGATGTAATTTTTGAAGTGAAACCAAATGGCTAATCTATAAATGAGTGCCATGCTAAGAACACGTGGTCAAAGTCAATGGAGAGACAGAGTTGGCCGTTGAAAAGTCCAAGACTAGCAAAAGGAGCCATGCGTCAACTAGATGCAATTTCAGGAGGCATTTCCAAAGCGGAAACTCAAATGAGCACCATCCCTCCATGTGTCAAGGGGTCAACCTAAGTCAAGTGTGAGGAAATAGCTGAATCAACTAAGTATAAAATCTCTTACACGTGGACGGATCGAATTTAAAGTTTTAATAGGCACGGGGTGGAAAGGATTTGAGATTAGATAATGTCTGGTTTTGCCACCAAGCATGGAAATGGTCGAGGCATTTGAGAAGTTCAGAGAACATTTTTTGGAATCAATTTCATCATTTTTCTGTAACCAAATGTAACCATTCTTGGAAACTATTTATTGGCACTTCTACGCCATTGTTTGGGTTGGAATTTTGATATTATGGAACTATATTCAAATCCAAAGCATCTTCTTCTTCCTCTTCTCCCGGAGGTAATGCAGATAAGTTGGTGCAAAAGATGGCTAATGACCTCATTGCTATTAAGAAACAATTGGCTCAACATGCTCCATATCAAGATGTTCCAAGGAAGAACTTTCAGCCTAGGAACCACTTTCCCTCTTCTCAAACCAAGTTGGCCATTGAAGGTCCACCCCTTAAGGTGCCTGTCAATGCTACTTGTGAGGTTCTTGAGCCCGATAATGAGGAAAAAAATGGGATCTATGATGAACAAGAAGAGGAAGCTGATGAAGAACTGGAGGATCCTGGTGGTTCTTGAGTTCATTTCCTCACCACTAAAGGTGTGGATGATGAAGATGACTATGATAATGTAGTAACTGAGATGAACAGTGAGTCATCTGCTATTATGACTTGGGAGGTGACCAACAAAAAGGAAAAAGTGGTGCAACCTGCAAAAAGATCCAAGGAGTACCCCATCACCATCTTGGTGATTGCAAGAAGAGGAGCTCCTATTCCTACTACTTCCACCCAAAAGGTAAGATCTGCTAGTCCTTCTCCCTCTACTTCTGCTTCTGAGAATTCATGTCCAACAAATGATAAAATTGATAGATCAAAAACTCCTTCTACTCCGAGTAGTGATTCCCCATCCACATCTGGATCTTTTGACATTATAGACCATTTTAAAAAGACCAAGATTCATATTTCTAAGGCAAACTTCTATCAAACCCATCCTAAAGCATTTTCCAAAATGGTTAACTTTGTAAATTCTAAATCTAAAACCCCAGCCCATTCTTCTAAAGGCCTTTTGCCCACTCCCTCTTCCTCACCTCAATCAAGTCTTGTGGCTACAGTCACTTCCCCTAATGAGAAAATTGAACCATTATATGTGACCCTTCTCATAGCTAGCCATAAACTCAGTAACTATGTCATAGATTCAGGAGCATCAGATAATGTAATGCCTACAAAAGTGGCTCATGCTTTGGGTCTAACCCTAACCCGCAATTATGGCTCTTGCTATTCCATGGAGAGTAAGAAAGTACCTTTGGTTGGTAGAATTAAAGATGCACAAGTAGATTTTGTTGCTTTTCAGAGAAAGGGTCTTAGCCACCATTTTGGTAGTTGATATTCCTCCTTCATATGGGATGTTGTTGAGTAGAAATTTCTGTAAGGAGGTAGGAGGGGAAATCCAAATGGATTGGTCACATGCCTTGATCCCTGTCAATGGGAAGATGAAGAAGTTGTTGCATGAGAAACAAGTAGATTATATTGTGCACAAGATAGATGATCCTAAAGCACAAATATTGTATGAAGACATTGGGCATGGGAACTACATGATCATGTCACAAGAGGAGACAAATATATCAAAGGGAGTGTTGCTTGACCCTAATGGTGTGTGGAATTTGGAGTTTGATGGGAGCTGCTCTTCAGCTGGTTCTGGAGCTGGTGTAGTGCTCATTTCTCCTGAGGGTAAGGTTCATCCTTTCTCCTTCAAGTTTCAGTTTGAAAATACTAACAATACTGCTGAGTATGAGGCCCTCATTCTTGGGTTGATCATGGCAAAGGAAATGGGAGTGAAGAACCTTCTTGCTCGTGGAGATACAAAGCTAATTGTAAAACAAGGTAGAGATCTTTATCAGGTAAAGAACAAAAGGTTGAAGCACTATAGGAATCTGGTCTGGGATTCCATTGAATTCCTTGATGCTTTTTCCATAATCCACAATCACACATTTCAGTGTGGTGAATGAATTTTCAAACTGAGGTGCATATGTTTAAAGGAATTAATCAATTTTGGAGTTATAGAGCCATAAAATGGATGTTGAGTTCCTAGATCCTTGGAAATGTTAAAAAGTGAAAAATCACCTCACCCATTTTTGGATCAATATGATACAGTCCATGACCTTTTGTATGGTTTCAGACCTGCTTTGAGACAACTTATGTAACTTTTTTGGTTGTTCACCCTCCTAAATTTGTGAATCACTTTCAAACCCTAGTTGTCACACATGTAGTGAAGCTCTCTGTGTGAATTGATCATTATCTCAAATCCTAGCAATGGATGAAGAGTCATATAAAACAAACATTAGAAGGATTGTGGCCACCCCCATGCACCGCCGATGTTGGCACTATTATGAAGAGGCCGCAAACCGCATGTCATTCTCCACCTAACATGTGATATCTAGATAGATCAATTAGATTTGGTAATTTCTTTGACCGTGTTTGCTTTGACTTAGCTCTTGCTAAAAACACATGGAGAGAGGATGTTTGAATGCTTGTAGATGAGAGATATAACTTCCTTGACCTGGTTTGTAGCTTCATACTTGATGTCTATGTTTCCCTAATGTCTATAGATGTATATTTATGAGATTTAGGGAGATTTGGATGGTTTTAATAAGTGTATGAAGTGAGTGCTCTAGTGCATTGCCTTAAGAGCTCTAGGTTAACAAATGAGGTAATATTTACTTGCTTATATAGGGTTCCACAGATGATTTATCTAAGAAAGGTCCACCCATATGAAGTATAAAACCCAACAAAAAATTTAAATTTGAAAGTGCAGTTGGAAGACATTTCGGTCCAAGACCGTACAAAGAGGTCAGGATCATATGACATGGATTTGATCAGACTGTATTGTCTTGGACATGAGTAGGGAACATGTTGGATGAAGTTTGGAGCTAGTAAAAGGATGCATTTATATAGATTTCATGTATTGAATTCTCGGGAAGTCTCGACATGTTGGTGTACAAAGATAAACAAGCTAAACAATGGACCTTAGAAAGTATTTTTATGGAATAGAGAAATTGTGTTTAGCTTAGCAAGAGTGCGCAATTAAATCAAGGGTTGCTAAAGTGCAAATACAAATTTTGAGTGTCTATAGATGCATGATCTACTTTCTATATTAAATTGGTTGGTAATGACATAGTGGTTCTAGTTGCCTATAGTGATGATCTTGCCATCATAAGAAGCAACAATGACTTGATTAAAAATGTGAAAGCCAACATCAAGTCTGTTATTGAAATGACTGATCTAGGATTGGTTCAATATTGTCTAGGTGTAGAGTTTTGGTAGTGCTACAATTTTGGTTATATACTATTTTTTTACCCCAAACAAAATACACCAAATCCTTGTCAAACAAGTTCAAAATGTATGGTTGTAATCCAACAACTACACTTGTGGGAATTGTGAAAAAACTCTCAACTAACATTGATTCACCACTAGCAAATAAAACAATGTATCGACTATTAGTAGGTAGTTTGATTTATCTTACTAGTATTGTACCGAATTTGTGTTTTGTGGTGAGTTATATTTCTCGCTTCATGTCTAAACTACATGAAGAACATTGACAAGCTATAAAACAAGTTATTAGATATGTTAGAGGAACTCTTAACTTTGGCTTTATATATAAACAAATCGTTGATTTTGAGCTGACAGGGTATACTGCTTTAGATTAGGTAAGGTCAGTTGATTCTAGAAAATCTACAACAGGTTACATTTTCACTCTTGGTTCAAGAGTATTTTCATGGTAGTGTAAGCTTCAAAATACAATTACATTGTCTTCTATTAAAATAGAGAACAAAACAGTTAGTGCAGGTAAAAAATTAATGTATATTTAGTCAATATTGGAGGATATTCAATTTGATTCATCTGCACTTGCACCTATCTTTTGTGACAACCAGAGTGTACTAAAGATGGTGAAAAAACTAGCTTTTCATGATAGATCAAAGCACATCGAGGTTCATCATCACTACATCTGACACCTGGTTACTAATAAAGACATATGCCTTTATTATTGTCCTACCTTTTAACACCCAGTTGATATAATGACTCAACTTTTGTGTAAAGATATATGTGTAAAATTATGAGATAAATTTGGAGTCGTTTCCACATCACTCACTAAGAGATGGTTTTAAACTATATAACTTGTTTATAAGTGTAATTAATCTTTTTAGTCTTTAAATCTGGTGAGGTTGGTTTTGTAATATACTCGGTTATTTAGTTACACGAGTGAAGCTATTATTTGGTGAGTAGTTACAAACTCATTTATTAGCCTATCTATTTGGTTAATAAATCACTTAACTTCACCGTCGTTTAAATCTCAACTTTATAATTTTAAGAAAAATGACTTCACCAACATTTTTTTATTGAAAAGCATATCCATATAATAATGATGAAGTGTACAATGCTAATCATACAAAATCGGGTGGAAAAGATCACACCCCACATGCAGAGTAAAAGTAGCCATTAAAAGGCTATGAGTGACACATATTACATAATCATATCAAGATAAGCTTATCAATCAAAAAAAGTTGGAGCAAAATTATAGAAACTAGAAGAGAAAAAAGCTGCTAGGCGGTGGCGGCGAACATGGAGGTTGGAGGCGATTGTGGGGGCTCTTCGGATGGTCACCCCACCCACCAGGAGGGTTGGCGGGGGCGTCAGTAATCGGCTCCCAGCCATCAGTCTGCGGTTGCTCCTCCTCATTGCCCCATTGGTTGGGTGATATGGCTAAGGAGAGCCGAGGAAACTTGGAGTGATCAAGTGCCGCCACCAAGAAGCGCCACCACCACCGGCCCGGCCAATCACCCCTGGTGTGGAGGAGCCCGAAATGGAGGCAGAGAAGGACCCCCTTGATGAGGGAGGAGCTCCGCTACGCCAAGAAGCCAGACCTCGATCAAAATTGTACCACCCATGGGAACAGGTTCGATGACCTTGTGAGCGGGAGTGACGATGAGGAGAATAAGGTAACATGAACATGGTGCAGTGTAGGGGGTGCTCCCAGTGATCAGCAGAAGTCCGTGCACGTGTTCCACATCAATGTGAACTTTTTCCGCTTGAACTTGGATCTGAAGCGAGACATTGGAGGTAACAACAAGTTTGTTAGAAATAACAAAAGTTCTATCCACAGTCTCTTTGTTAAAAATAGTTGAGTTTCTAGTTTTCCAGATGTGATATAAAATAGTAGCTCTAAAAGAATGCCAAATGTTGTAAAAAAATTAGGAACAAAGGTCGAGTCCCCCAGAAGAACCATTTTCCACGTAAAGAACGTGGGCAAAAAGGTTGAAAAAGGGTATGAATCTAGCACCAGGCAAACTGAGCATGGGGGCAGAACCAAAAGAGATGAAGAAGAGTCTCAATGTGGTTGCAGAAAGGGTAGCACAATGGAGGAGCTCCCATAAGAATGAGACATTTTCCCACAAGAAGCCCTTGGTGGAGAATACACCAAAGGAAGTGAGCAACTTTGGGCTCTATAGGAATGGCCCAAACAACCTGAAAGCGTTGCTTCCAACCAAAACGGGTGGAATGTAAGCTCCAACGAGCATTGAGCTTATTGAAAGGGAGTTGCTTTTGAGCAAGAAGCTTGTAACCCACGAGGTTTGTAGTTTCTGAAGGGGTGGCAGCGGCCAATGCCAGTCAAACCACCATGGGCGCTGCGTATGAACCCCAATTTTATGCAAATAATCACCAGGTATGAGCTCTTGAATTAGAAAAATGGCTTGTTTATCATTGTCATGAAGAGAAAATTTAGCTTTCAGGTTGATCCATTGAAGCCAATCCCTGGTGGCCAGACAAAAAAGGTCCCTAATAAACTTAATTCATTTTCTGAAAAGATGCATACCCTTAAACTGCACTGAAAGAGCAAGAGGTTTGTCCTAAAATTGAAAAACTAGATTCCACCATAAGCTGAGAGAGTTGAGAGAGAGCCCATTTCGGAAACCATCACCCTGCCAAAGCAGGTGGGGTTTGAGGAGCTCCCAGGCTTTCCAAATACTTTTAGCCACAAAAGAACCACCAATTTTAAGAGGAACAGGGCAAAGCAATAAAGAATAGTAGTTCAGACCCTGCCATGCCTTCCGATTAAGAGGAGACCCTTGAGATATACAATGCCTGAGCAGAATTTTCCAAGATTCCTCACCTTCAAGGCTACAAATTATCCATTTGGTGGTAAGAGCAACCCCTTGCAATTGTATGTTGATAAGGCCAAGACCGCCGGTGTTTTTGGGCGTACAACAAACATCCCAAGCAACCCTGTGAAAACCATGGTTCCCCTCAGAGTTGGCCCAAAGGAATTCACGCAGAATTTTTTCCAACCGATGGTAAGCAACCTTAGAAGGAGCCCAACAGGAGGAATAGTAGACATGAGTGGCAGCAAGAACCTTGGAACAAACTTGAAATTTTCCAGCAAGAGATAAATGCTTGGTGAGCCAAAAGGAGATTTTTTTTTCAACTCGTTGAATCACATAGTCCCAAAGGTCAGCAGGGGAAGCCATGAAGGCAAAGGGGATACCAAATAATTTAAACTGAATGCCAGGTTCAATCTAGAGCCATTGAAATCCCTCTAGCCAAGGAGGTTTGGGACCCACTGCCTGCCTGTAGCATTGGGTTTTTTTCCATTGAATGGTAGAACCCGAAGCAAGACAAAAGGTATCAAGACATTGCATAGCATTAGAAACAGAAGCCTCAGACTCAGCCAGGGTGAGAAAAGAATCGTCAGCGAAATGACCATTAATCATTGCTTGAGAGAAGAAGGCAGTTGAATGCCTTGGACTAAACCAGCATGAGCAGCATTAGCAAGCAAATAGCTAAGACCTTTAGCAGCAATGACATAAAGAGAAGGAGCAAGAGGGCAACCTTGTTGGATGGAACGATGAAGAGAGAACCGCTCAGATTGTTGACCATTGATAGTGATATAGGCACCTGCATCTTGGAAGAGCATATTAACAGAGTGGATGAACCGAGGTCCAAATCCAATAGCCTGCAACATGGCTAGAATGAAAGGCCACTCAACTCTGTCATAGGCTTTCTCAAAATCAATTTTGACAAAAAGAGCTGACTGAGAAGTTTGGCACGCATATTCCATGCCCTCCCAAACTGCAATAATGTTGTCTAAGATATATCTATTTTTAATAAAGCCGGTTTGTTCACTCCTGATGATCAAAGGCAATAGGTTTGTAAGCCTGTTAGCAAGAGCTTTGGCAATAATCTTGTATGAGACATTGAGTAGAGTGATTGGCCGCTAGTTGGTGATAAGCTCTGGATCACTAGTCTTAGGTATGAATTTGATGTTGCCTTGGTTGATCAGAGCTCCCAGAGTGTTGGAGGACATAGCTTCTAGATAAACCTGGTAGAGATCCGGACCAACAGTAGGCCACAAAGCCTGGTAGAACTCACAGGGAAAACCATCAACCCCAGGGGATTTATCAGAAGCCATCTGAAGAGTAGATTTCTTCAAATCATCAAGTGTTAGAGGTCGATCATAGGGAACATGTTGGCTTTAAGAAAGCTTGCAGGGAATAGCCTCAATGCATTGGAGTAGAGCAGCATCACGAGCTGGAGTAGCAGGCTGGGTAGCGAACACAGCATGGTAGTGATGCATAAAAGCTTGCAGAATGTCAGGTAAGAGGGTAAGCCTTTGATTACCTTCCTTGATTGCTTTGATTTTGGTGAGAGTTTGATTAGATTTAAGAGAAGCAAAAAACTCCTTAGTGACTCTATCACCAATTTTGAGCTAGTGAAGTCTAGCACGAACTTGAGCTCCTCTAGCCTTATAGTGCTCCTCAATCTAAAGTTTATGCTTCTAATGAGAAGCTTGCACTTGAATATGAGTGTTAAAGGGAGACAGATTAAGCTCTTGAATAGCTCTCAAGTATTCAATATAAGAGGCTTCATGAGCATTTTTGAAAAAAGTAGCTTGCTTCCCATAAAGCCGAAGAAAAGCAGTGGTGCAAGTGATGGCATGAGACCACTAATCAATCCAGCCAATCCCATCAATAGGTCTTGGGTTAAGATTCCAAATACGTCTGATGTAATCCAAAGTCTTAGGATGAGAAAGATGAGACATATTCAAGTAGAACTGAGTGGATTTGGGCTTGGGACACTGAAAGTTCCATTGGAGCCCAAAGAAAATAGGCTTATGGTCAGAGACCAAAGTAGTATCCACAACCGAGACCGGGAGGCTGTGTGAAGCATCAAAAGAGAACCATTGTTGTTCTGAGAGCAGAGCTCTGTCAAGGCATTTATACACTTTGTCATCGCCAACTCGAAAGTTAGACCATGTGAACCACAGAGTGGTAGAATTTGAGTGCTTGCGGTGGTTGGGATCAAACAAACAGAGCTTATTACGCAAGTAAAACCAAGCTTCACGCTCCCCAGCACACCAACGCATAGGAAGCCGGCCCAATTTATCTTCGGGGATTCCACCATGTTGAAATCACCATAGAGAAGCTAGGTAGTAGAAGGCAAGTGATCAGCCAACCACCGCCAAAAAGAAGAGCGCTCGAAGCATCATTGGAAGCATAAATGTTTGCCAACCCAAGAATATGACCATCAAAATCAAAAAGGGTCCACACCACCTGATGGGTGGGGTCAGAGCCCCATGATATGATATTAGAGGTGAGGTCAGGACTTAAAAGAGTGACAACACCACCTCGACCATTATCATGTGCTGACATCTGGCAGAGAGAACCAAGCCAGATGGTACGCATAGTAGAAGAAAGTTGGAAGCCAGTGATTTTGACTTCATGTAAACACAAAACCTAAAACTTTGTAAAATACTTGCAACTGTCTCTAACAAGATATCTGTGAGTCAGATTAGTGAGCCCCCTGACATTCCATGAGTAAACTATCATGGAGAACTATCAAGGTGCATGGTTTCCTCCTCGAGGATTGTTAACACTCCAAAACGGTTAGAAAAAGTGACTTGTTGTGCATTCCCATGCAAATAGTCTCCAAGCTCAAACTGTCGGCGAGGTCTTTGTGAAAAATCCTCATCAGAAGGAGGGGAGGGACTTCTTGAACGATGTAAGGCTGATTTTCTCTCTGTCTGAGTAGCCGAACCGCCGATAGTGTTATCCATGATGCTTGAGGGTTCGGGAAGTGAGGGGTGTGCAAAAACAGGCACCGATGGGTGGGAACTGATGACAATAGCAACTTGCGGAGTCTAGGAGATGGTAGATGAGGGCTTGGGAAGGGACACAGTAGATGGCTTCACTGGAGCAGAAGCGGAGGCATTCACCGATTTATAAGTGGCGGTTAGGGATTTATTTAGTTTGAACGTTTATGGCCGATAATGGTGGTCCATCCATCAGAAGGGGGTGTTGGATTTAGGGTCGGTCGGGGGCTTCTCAACGGCAGCTAGTGAGCTTTGTGTCATGAGGAGAAAATCCTTGATCATATGATCGATAGATTGGCATCGAAATAGGTTTTGGGCGAGAGTTAATATAAAGCACCTTTCTGCAAAGCGTGTATCCCCACACGGATGTCGAGGGCATCCTTAAGGTCCTTTGAGAGATCAATTTCCACACAGACCCGTTTCTGGGGTCGAGCTGAGTAAAATTTGGGTTGTTCATGGAAAATGAGATGACTCAAGGGTTTGATAAAGTCAATAAAGTCAATAAAGCCCACGGGAATTCAATCCAAACAAGAATCTTGAGTTTGGCTTGCTCGGAGACTTGAAAGTCTTGAGTCCAGTTAGAAAACACCACAAGGGTATTACGAATAAACCAGGGACCATGGTTGACAACAACTTTGCAATGCTCAACATTAGCAAAGTGAAATAGAAAAAAACCCTTGGTCATATTCTGAACTCCCTCAACTTTGACGCCGTGGGGTTGCCAATGGTTATGAATCCATTGACGGAGGATGCCTTCCGGGGAACTCGGCCCACAAAGTAAGCAACAAGAGAAAAAGATTCAAACCAGTTGCATGCTTTATCAAACGTAGGTAAATCAAGCACAATATCGGGGAAGGAGTATCAGAATCCTTACCTCATCAAATACCTTCGGAACGAATTTCCTCACTCTTTTCGGTGTCATTGTTTTCCAGAGCTCCTGCGTTAAGACCAACATCAATAGATGCATGGCCCGAGGAGGTGGTCATTATATAAGCGCCCAAGGGGCGGGAGGTGATCAATACAAAATTAATGCAGATATTCCCGCCTGGATCAGAAGATTAATGGTGTGACACTATGGCGGCGGCACGGAAAGCCGAGTATTCACTGCGCAAAATCGTAGAGCCTAAAACCCTCAAGCCCCAGGACTTCACCAACATTTGGATCTCTATTTTTAAAAAAATAACTTGACCGTAGTAGTTTGAATTTCGCTTTTATTATTTAAATCCTACTTTTATTTGAAGTAAATAAATAAATAGCCAGCCCAATTTAAATTCCCTTTTTCTATTTTTAGAAATCCGCCCAAAAAAAAAAGTAAAGTGACGAAAGTCCGGGTTCGGCCTAAAAATAAAACCCCAACGTTTCTATTTTTAGAAATCCGGCCAAATTAAAAAAGCAAAGGCCGGGTTCCTTCTACAAATAAAACCCCAAGGCGTACAAAATAAAAACCACAGTAGAGCAAGATCTTAGAACCCGCATCCTAAACTTGGCGTCCACCATACTTACCTTTGTGAAGCTGTAAGGGTGAGCTTATAGGCTAATTTGAATAATAACACCGAGTTGCATATAAGAGGTATTGTGTTCAAACCTCATCTCTACCTTAGTGAAGCTCTGTTTATTTTTTGGCACAATGATGGGGGATAATCCCACCGCCGCCAACGGTGTCCGCTCTACCCGAAGGCACCTACTTCTTTTAGCCACAAAGAAAGGCGAGGACATCGCAAGCTTGGATATTACACCCCCTCACCGCACCCAAATTCACGCTCCTGCGTTTTTTTTGCTGCCTTGGCGTTCTCGTTGTTTTCTTAATGCTGCTCATCATCGCCATTCGCGCTGCGCCACTTTTTACTTACTCGATAAACCCCATGTTCCAAGGTATGATGTAGAGCATATTGGTGTACATCATCGCCATTCATCTACGCTTTTTACTTACTCTTAGTATATTTCCTCTAGAGGACGAAAACCCTCTTGGATATCAGGAGTAATTTCTATCTGGATTTTCCACAAAGCCTACATAGAATTTTAGTATTTTGCTGCAATAGTTGAGGTGTTTTTGCAATAAAAGTTGAAGACCAGTGTTGTAGCAATGCTTTGTACTAATTTTCTCTAATGAAGCGATTCATTATGGGTTGTTATGTGATGTTTTGAAGATGTTCCAAGGTCCGAGCCTTCGCTTATCTGTTGTATATATTTTTGCAGCTCAAGAGAAGGTACTTTCATTATTATGGATGGATTTATATTACTATTTCAGCCTCTTTAAATCAGTAGCATTCTCGAGTATCTTTTTAAGTCGATTTATGCCCATAAAATCTGGTTTCATTCATATTTATTATTACACAAGCTTCATATCTGTTTGGGGCGAGTTTTAAACTAGTTTCCATTCAAACCCTTGTCGCACTTCTTCACATAAAATCATATCTATATTAGTGTGATTGCCATAATAGTCAAAAATCAGCTTTTAGGTATTTTTAATTGATTTAAATTGTTGGAGAAGAACCGAGATCCATTTGGGGATCTTTTAGTGGTATCAGAGCGTCAATCCTCCCACATGGAGGGTTTTGTTTTATGCAGCCTAAAGAAGTTGGGCCACATAGATATTATATAAGGAGTCAAGCTTGTATTCAAATAGATCCGAATGCTGAAAGTGGTTTCGAGATTATGGACGAAGGGAGGATTCACACACTCCTCCATGACGAGAGCGACCTGATCCGGATGCTCTTTTAGCGGTATGATCGACTCCCATCGGAAATGATGCGGACTATGAGACAAACCGGTGATGGAGAATTTGATTATGGATAGGATGAGAAATGGCATGATAGAAGGGAAAGATCTGCGTCCATAGCCAACAACCACGAAGGCACAATAGGGTTCCTACATAGGCGGGTAGCGTGAGAGGTTCCTCTCCACTTGATAAGAGATATACAAAGGAAAGGAGACCCACAACGATGCAGATCTACCTATGTAGCCTAGATTCCTACAAAGGGAGGAGCTGCCATTAGTTGCGGAGCCACTTGAATACATAGCCTTTCAAGATATTGTGATGGTAGTGCTCAAAGGAGGGAAAGCTTGAGAGCTAGGCAGTGCTTGAGACTAAGAGAACAACAGAGAACGGGGAGTTAAAGCGAGGCCACCAAGAAGGTGACCCTTTCCACATTTGATGGTAGTGGAAAGATTAGTGCCGAGCATGGATTCACAAGCTCAAAATATATCTCACTCTCAAGCCTATTCGGGAGTAGGAGGCTATCCAATTTGCCATGTTGCACCTTGAGGGAGTAGCGTATGATTGGTGGCACCATGGGCTTATCACTGAGACATGATCTTTTACAATCATATAGGAGTTTAGTGAGAAGGCGATTGTGAGATTTGATCGCGAGGATGTAGAGATTTACTATAGGGATTTGGCACAACTTTGATAGAGTGGACACGTTGATGCATACATCAACGAATTTCAGCGCATATAGCAGATGATGGTGCAGAGATATGCCGAGTGGCGAGTGGTGATGTTTTTCATTGAAGGACTTCATGACAGGTGAGAGGATTGGTCAAGGCTCTTAAGCCTATAACTTTGCATGAGGCTATTCGGAAAGCCCCGGACTTGGACACTGCTCCAATGCAGCCCCAAAGGAAGAATTTCAAGGAGGAAAAATCAGAACAACAAGAGCAGCCCACTTCTTCGAAGGTTGAGTTTACACCCAAGAGGGAGATTGTTTCAAAGAGTGAGCTTTGCCGGAAAAATTTATGCTTTCATTGCAATGATCCGTGGGAGCCGGGGCATAGGTGTCTTGGGAAAGGCAAAATCCATCTCATAAAGGTTGAGGATGAAGAGTCAGAGGATGAACAGGAGCAGCCAACACCAGATATTGCAAATGAGGGTAGACTCACCTATCTTTCGGGAGCACCCAAGTATAATCCATTCATGTTTGAAGGCACAATGTTCGGGTGTAGGATCATGGCACTACTGGATAGTGGATCTACACACAACTTCCTAGATGCAGGTTTGGTAGACCAAAAAGGTTTACAATGTGATAACTTTGAAGGCTTTGATGTGACTATAAGCAGAGGTCTCACTCTTCCATGCAAGAAGAAGATCAACCAAGTTAGCATTTTCTTTGGTGAGTATACACTTTGTGATTATTTCTATGTCATGGATTTAAAAGATAACAATGTTGTTCTTGGCATGCAATGGCTTCATTCGTTGGGAAGAGTCACTCAAGATGTGGAAACTATGGAGTGAGTTTCGACCACCACAACGGGAAACAAGTCACCTTAAGAGCACTCAAGTACACGTTGCCCATCAAATGGCAGCTAAGTCTATGATATTTTGGGACCGGGGAACCATCTCATGAGGACATTTACGCAGATTTTTCACCGCATATCAGCACGGACCAGCAAAGAGGTGATGAAGAGTGTGGCAAGTTCGAAGCATACATGAGGACGATGGTTTCACTAATGACAAGTAAGTTGCATAAGTTTTTTTCTGCAGTGTTTGAGCAGCATTGTATAGTGCACATGAAGCTATTAAAAAAGCTTCTACTGTGCGGGATCTGGAACATGTAGAATGCAGAGTTGTAGTTTATGATTGCTTGGGGGCAAGCAATCTCGGGAAGGAGGACTGTAATGTCCCCATTTCCCAATCGAAGACCTTTGGCCCATTTCGTCAACCCGACGGCTAAAGGAAAAATATAAGGGTGACTTAAGTCACAATGAGTTATTACAAAGTGCAAAAAAATAAATTAATAAAGCACTTGTATTAATTTATTTGACTTAATAATAAATTTGTAGTCTCTAAAGAGGTGAATTAGGTCTAATATTATGTTGCATCCTTTTTAGGAAAAGTAGAAAAAAAGACCCATGCCATTTTTGTGTCATCCCTAGGTAAGAATGCGCCTTGGACAAAAGAGGAAATAGAGTTTAGAAAGGATAAAAGTTATTACTCCTCCCAAGGAAAGTGTGACTTGGCATGAGAAGTCAAAATAAACATTAGGAGTCATCCTAGAAAAGTGTGACCTAGTTTGGGCATGTTTTTAGGGTATTATGGCACTCTTTTCTTATTGGAAGATGAAAAGGTTATTTTGTATTATTTTTCCTATAAAAGGAGAGGGTGTGGCTTGGGTAGGAGACCATAAATCATTTTTATCAATTCTTAAATTGATCTTAAGTCGGTGCTTTTGTATTAAAATATTCTAAGGACGAAAACCCTTAGTATATTACCTCTAGAGGACGAAAACCCTCTTGGAGATTAGGAGGAATTTCTATCTTGGATTTTCCACAGAGCCTACAAAAATTCGAGTATTTTCCAGCAGTAGTTGAGGTGTTTTTGCAATTAAAGTTGAAGACCGGTGTTGCAGCAATGTTATACTTGATTTTCTCTAATGAAGCGACTCATGCGGGATGTTATGTGATGTTTTGAAGCGTTCAAGTCGACCCTTGCTTGCTTATCTGTTGTATGCATTTTACAGCTCAAGAGAAGGTACTTTAATTATTATGGATGGATTTATATTACTATTTCATCCTCTTTAAATCTGCAGCATTCTCGAGTATCTTTTAAGTTGATTTATGCCCATAAAATCTAGTTTCATTAATATTTATTATTGCACAAGTGTTGGCTAGATTTTTCTGCATAGCATCAAACCTAGGCAATTGTGAGATAAATCTCCCTCATTTAACCGGTGAGGCTCCCATGTCATATTTGTCAATAAAAATGTGTTATTACCTATCAGGGGTTTTACTTTAACCACTTAGTTCATGAACCATAACTAAGAAGTTCTGCAGCAAGTAAGCAGTTGTTTAAGAAAGGAAAGTTATAGAAGAAAGAAGTAAAGGAAATACAGAGAAGAAATGGGGAAGATGTGCATCCCAATTAGTAGATAGTAGAGCTAATTACATGCACATAGAAGAAACTTAATAGATATGAACACACAAAATTATAAAACAAAGGTAGCTCTAGATCTAGATCTAAAATAACACAAAGTTTATCAAGAGATCTAAGATTCAAAGCAAGAAACACAGTACACCGTGACACAAAGTTCTCCGGAAACCTGCTCCTTTGTATTCCTTTGCTCCAAGTTGCTCTCAGGAGTTCAGCACAAAGTCTAGAACTCAGGATTGCTGCTTACAAATTCTGATCGATCCTTAACCCGGAGGTTCTTCTCCTACTTATAGAATGTAGGAGGGAAAGTACAAATGGAAGACTCAAACTGAACTAAAGCATGAACAACAAGTAAAGATGACATTTGGCAATCATCCTCAACTAACTTCTTCTTAAGTGACACATGTATCACTTAACTAATAGAATGGTTCCACATGACTTCAAGTAATGGTTGTAAAACCAATAACTTAGAAGTTTTACAATTTCATCCGGGAACATAGAAAATAGAAGAAGAAAGAATAGAAGAAGTCATGCCAGTTGTAACATTTATGTCTTCTTCTTGTTCTGATATCGGATATACTTGTCGAACATGTAATTTAGCATCTTTCCATCTGTTTTAGCCACTGCTTCCTTCTCTGTCCTGAATTGCAGCAACCCTTCATTCAACACTTTGTTGCACGCTTCCACCTCTTCCAAACTAGGCCCAAACCTCGCAATGTCTGCCTGCAGCGCCACCAGTCTACTGATAGAATTCATCGTGAAAGGCTTGGTAGCTTTATCAATTCTCTTTTGTACCATCAGAAGAGAACCTTCCAGGGAATTAGGCACTTCGTTAGAAACGATCCGCACGTATGAAGTAACACCTCCGTCCACTCTTTCCTCGGTGAAAGAAATGATCTTTGTCTGGTAAATCGATGTTCTACTCTCAAGTGCTGCATCCTCTTGACAAAACTTCTGCAGATTTCCAAGTGGAAAGATACTGCAAACTCTATTTGCTTCCCCTTCTCGGTGATCAAATGCAGTGTACAATCTATTCCCATGATCAATACATCTCTCGGCTGAGCTTGTTGATCTCGGCCAAAATACTCAGGTTACTCTCTGCAACTGTATTCATGCCTTCTACGTTTTCCATCAGTTGCTTTAGTTGATTTCTTTGCATCGTTCATAACCTTTAGGCGGGTGGCACTTCCCAAGTTGTACAGAAGCTTGCGAATAATCGATCCTTCCATTCGTCAATAGCCTTTACTTGATTGCTTGCGTCCTCCATTTCTGCATAAGATGATCACTCACCTTGCTCTGAAATAAATTTGAATGGAAGGTTTAGCAACCTTGGCTATGATCTCACATAATTGAGATACTTGCTTTGACTCTTCTTTCTCCGCCTTTTCTTTGTCAAGCCCCGAGGAATAAAGCGTCTATCGATGTTTGCGTGTCTGCTTGATCCTTCGGTGGTGGCTTGACCGAGTGGTACTTTGGTCACTATCACATCTTCCGCCGCGTGAGCTCCTCCTCTATCTTTCCTTATGCGAGAATTGATATCTCAAAGCAAACTTCTCTCCCGAATTCTCAATGATCAACCTAGAAGTTGCTTTAGCAACTTTAGGCCTCTGTCTCTTCGCTCGGATCACGGGTAGGCTGCAAGTCGTGCTCCTCTAAGTTCATCTCCATTCTCGCTTCTGGAACCAACTGCAAAGCCAACCATTCCGAGAAATTACTTCTCGGAGAGTGAGAAGTCGTTGAGTGCACTACCATCTCCCGCTCTGCATCCTCTCCGTCAGAAAGTGCCACAGTGTTATGGCTGCCATCCTCTGAATCATCCAAGGACAAAGCTCTTTCGAACTCTGCCATCTGCAGCTTCAACATCTCCTCTGGAATGGGTGATGAACGAAGTGGCTGAGGAGAGAGAGAAGGCGAACGTCGCGGATTGATGAAGGCATGGAAATGTCCTGCTCTTTGCGGTGCGATAGTTGGTGAAGTCTTGGAGTCTTGGAGAAGCGGAGTCAAAGCTATGGTCGTAGAAGTGATCTTCTCTTTCTCTTGAGATCTTCTATGTACTTTCAACTTCTCGGACCTTCTGCTGCTTTCTCCTTCATGCTTTCACTTGAGGGAATCTCCTGTGCCGAAGTTGCCCGTGATTTGATTCATCAATGCTTCATCAAGGCAATATCCCTTCGTCGTGACGGTTTGAAGTATTCACCAACACTGACTCTCGATCTTTCTTAATTGTGTTGCGGACCTCCCATGTTATTCTACGGTATGGCTTTATCTCCTCCATTTGATGGTAAGTGTCAAGTACCACATTCCCATCATCTTTAAGATCCGCAGTATCCGTGCTAGTCAAAGTCGAACACTTGCTTTCTTTGATGACTGCTGAAATCTCTCTTTCTAACCTCGTACTCACTTCCGCACTTCATCCGAAATCTTCTAACGAAGGCACATGTGCGTCTTCTTTGGGAGATTGTCTTCTAGCTACTCCCAAATGGATCGAAGTTCAGCCGTGCGAGGAAGAACTCTTGCTCATACTCGGATAACATTTGCGCTTCCATCCCTCGAGCTTTGTGAATGCTAATGGAGTGTAATATCCACAGTGATTGGGAAGAAGCCCGTAGACTTGTGCCGCTTTGGATTTGAAGGTCGTGTAACTCCACAAAGTTGCTGCTCGGCTCCATGGCGATCAATCTATCATTCGGATACCTGGGCATCTTTATTGGTTCTCCAGAAAAGCCCGTAACCCCGAGGTATGTGAAAAATGTAAATTGAATGAATAGACTACCAATCTTGGACACGGCTTCCCACACTTCCTTGCTTACCCTGTTGGCCTTCAAGTCTTTATCAGCTGCGAGATGAAATCATAGAAGAAGTCATCGTTGATCACTTTGAAGTCTTTCTACTTTGTAGGTGCGATGAAGCTGCGGGTAGCACTCAAAAATGGGGTCCTTGGAAAGAATACCACATCTATCCCGACTTGGAAAAGACACCTTGTGAAGGCTGAAGCATACACCAAGTATGAAGTCATCTTGAAGTTAAAAGTCGCTTCACGTTCGAAGTTGCTCACCGATGTTCTTGCTTTAATAATTTCCGACCAATTGATTATAGAATCAACCTTGTTGATTTCAATGGTCTGATGAAAGCATACATCCATGTACGGAAAGTGTAGGCATTTGCTTCACCATTCATCTGCATAGCAATTTGCGACATCATCGCCTCCTGCACCAAATTGGACCGTGGAAGAGTTCTCGGGAACTTTGAAGGGGATCAGGCTTCTTCGTGAACCGGCATTTATTCATGATGCTCACACAATCAACTCTATGCTTCTCCCACCTACTGTCATCATCACGAATGCTAATAGAAGTCACCACCTTTCGTATTGGAATCTTCAAACAATAATTGATGAACTCTGCGTCAAAGCGAATTATTATCTTTCCGAAGCATCACATGGCGATCTGGATGAAGGATGATAAGATCTAGCACACTCCATCACGAACTTTTACAATTGGGTGTACATGAAAAAGCTGCAGCTCGGATAATTCCTTGCTTTTGACCGCACGCATGAGTGAAGTCTTTCCCGCTTTGGATCTATCAATCAAATCGGCAAGAGGTTCGGGCCTAGATCTGTGTCTCCTATGTCTGCGCAAGTTTGGAAGAAGCAATGCATGACTCCATCGTGCTTTCTTTTTCATCTCCCTTCGCCATGGCTTTGTCTATCTTAAATCTGAATAATTCTTTTTCTCCTTACTTGGCGGATTTCTTAATCTTTTGCAGTGCGAGATCTGGACAATTCTTGATTCGGAGGATATTTGCAATGTATTGGACATTGATAAAAACTCCTTTTCTTTTGTAAAGCACCTGTAATGAATTCTGTAATTTATTCAGACAAAAATGGCCACTGGAGCATGAATAGTGAATTTAAATTATAAAAATCTGCACTTTTCAAGCTGCTGCCCCAAAAATTGGTGTTTAATTTGCACATAAAGAGAGCATGAATCCTTTGATCAACTTTGAGCTCTGTAACACCTGTGGAAACAATTATGCAGACAAAGATCAACCTCCTCCAAAGCATGCGCCAAATCTGGAAGCTTTTAGCCTTGTTAGCACTTTGTCTGAACAAAATCCTTCCTTTAATGGGGGCGCACTTTTCCACTTGGCTGCAATTCTTCACCTGTGATTTGAATAATTCACCCATATGGCTGCCCATGCTTATATAACCTTCACAATTCTATAATTAATAATTGCCCTAACAATTAAAGGCAATTAATTAATTAAAAATCATGCTTTTCTCTTTTAAAAATAGCATGTTTAAGGACAGCCATCCAATAAATTAAATTAATCCAATTTAATCCTTCACACATCACTTCACTTAAGCTTCACAGTGTGCTTTGACCATAGCCACTGAAAATAGAAATTAATTTAATGTTTTAATGCTTTAAAAAACATTAAATAATACCCAAATGGGGCGCACTTTTTGAGAGGAAGGGGGCAGCCACTAAATAAATTAAATTTAATAAATTTAATTCCTTTCTTTTATTCCAACTTTGACTTGTTGACCTCCTCCAAGCTTGGGCGCACTTTTTGAGAGGAAAGATTAATTAAAATAATCAATTTAATCCTTCCATCATCACTTCAAAGGGGGCGCACTTTTTTGCACATGTAATTCTATTTTTAAGAATTTTTCAACAATGGGATTCTTTACCTGTGAGCGGGACACCAAAATCCCGTGATCCACTTAAGTGATTTGACTTTGACAATGGGATTATTTACCCTGCAAGGCAGGCACTAAAATCCCATGATTTCACTTAAGTCACTTTCCTTTTATTATATCATGGGAATTTTTACCTGCAAGGCGGGTTATAAATTCCCCCACACTGCTGACCTCTATTTTTCCCACTGCGGCTTAAGTGACTTTTATAACACGGAAAAAAGTACCTGTCGAGGCGGTATAAAATTCCCACCACACTGCGGCTTATATTTTCCCATAGCATCTTAAATCCTTTGTTTTCAAAAATCGCCCATCCCGCGAGGCTTTTACGTGCTGCGACTTCGCTTTTTCCCGGTGATCGGACCTCCGATGGCGACTTCCTCTCCGGGCATAATGTGCGTATATGTTTTCAGTTTGCTCGGGCCAAAAATCGGGCTTACCGTGCAAAGGAATTTATCGAGAGAAATTTCACGAGAAAGCGAAAGCAGGACACCACAAAAACACGAAAAATTGCCAAAAGTTGCAAATAAAGCCCAAAACTTAAAATAAGTTAAAACCCTACGGCACATAGGAATAATAACATATTCGCTCATAATAGAGTTAAACAGAGTGCAAATAGCCTCATACGGGGCTCAAAATAATTAAATACAAATTTTCCATGAGACAAATCCCGACAATGACAGGAATAAAACAATTTTGGGCATTTGGGTATTTGGCGAAAAAGGCTAATATGGCTCTTTGGGATTATCTTGACACAATACTGGGAACTTTCGGGCAATAAAAACACAAAGCGACCCATTATTTTAAAAGTACGCAATTTTTTTGGATAGGGTAGTCGTAGATTTAGGGGTGAAATCTAAGTGACACCAACAAGCTTGATTTGTCGGGGTCGAGTTTTAAACTAGTTTCAATTCAAACCCTAGTCGCACTTCTTCACATAAAATCATATCGTATTAGTGTGATTGCCATAATAGTAAAAATCAGCTTTTGGGTATTTTTAATTGATTTAAATTCTTTGGAGAACAACCGAGATCCATTTGGGGATCTTTCGGTCATAGAGGAAGAATAGTAATAAAGTTGTTCCAATGCCAAGGAGCATTGTGAGTCCTGAGAAACCCTACGGTGTTCAAAAAAGTGAAAACAAAACAAGAAACCTTCTCACGGTTGGTATACCCTATTTGGGGCTTGGAAGAAAGAAAAGTTTCTAATGATAACAAGAAACCATGGAACCATGTCATAATGGGTGATTGAGAGAGTTATAGTGTATTCAAGGTGTTTGTGTAGTGAAAATCCAATGGGACCAAAGATTCTTGATCACATTTGTAAGGAGAAGTCTTCACTTTGTTGTGAACTAGTATTGAGGATTTGAGAAACCTTATGGTTCTTAACAGAGAAAACCCCATTCCTTGTAAGCTGTGGATAGTGATCCCTATTTAGGATGGAGATTCCATTCCTAATTTATCAACATGATTCTCACCATGCTAGAGTTTTGATCCGATGAATTAGCTTGATTCCCCTTAAGAACTATGTTTGAAAACAAATTTATGCTTGGAATTGTGATGCCTTAAGTGCTGAAATTTGTGAAGTAGTTTGCATGGAATGTAAGCGAAAAATAGACCGAGACAACCATAAAACAGAGAGAATCGGCGTAAAAATTTACCCTTGAAAAACCCAAAGTGGGAAATTCGGAATAGTGGTGTTGGCCTCATTATCTCCATTATTATCATGCAAGAATTAAAGCCAAGCTGCTCAAGTTGAGCCTCCAAGAACATGGGACTTTTTCAGCACTTCTACAAAGATGCATCAATATCTTGTTGATTACGTTGGTTTGACCATATTTATTTGGGTGAAAGGAAGTTGACCTATTTAACCTTGTGTCCATTCTCTTCCACGAAGTAGTCTGAAATATGCTCAAGAACTTTCATCTCTATTTGAAACAATGGAACTAAGCCAAGCCAAAGAAAACCCAAGCATCAATGAAAAAGAAATTTATTGCTTGATGGCCCTAAAAAGTTTCTTTCTTGGAATGAGTATACAATTTCACTAAACTGGTCTAAAATGACAAACATATAAGCATGCCTTCATTTGACATTGAAAAATCTCCCACAATTGTTTTGGAAATGCTTTCCCATGGTCTAGAAAGAACTGGTAGTAACATATGCAATTTCATATTTACTGTTGTGTGACTTAATCGTGGTATGCAAAACACACCCTCTTATGAATTTAACAACATTATCTTGCATTTTTGACCAATGCACATATCTTTGCAAAAGTGTTAAAGTCTCATTAGCTGAATTCTTCCTTATCATGGAATACCTTAACTTGTAGGGAAAACCGTTTTGGAGATGATAGTCTTCTTTGTGCTCAAAATCTGCACTTTTTCATTCTAAATTTGAAGTATATTTTTTATTGTTTATTTGGATGATCTGCAAGTGTGGAGATGGAAGACCACAAAATAATCACGGATTTTGATTACACTATATAGTGTACTAGGAACCAACCTTCTCTGTTATCTGAGACTAGCATACTAAAGCTCTAGTTAAGAAGAAGTTGATCCTTGTTCTGGAATTTATAATATTTACATTTTATGTTCCTTTCTTTAGTTGTAAATTTTTTTAGTTACATAAAAAACAATATGTATAGTTTGCATTCAAACATTTAAAGGTGAAAAAGAACTTCTCCATATTATTACTGGGACATGGCACCTTGTGAACCATCAAAAAAGGTACAATCAATATTGTAGATAGCTAGAAGCTGGCAAATAACATCAATACCAGTAAAGATGGTTGTGCACCTAAAACAATTAAATTATATAATGGACGCTAAGAAATCTCTCTTAGATCCATAAGTATGACTTTTTCACGAGTATTTTCACTTTTTATTTAACCCTTATATATGGTCGTGTTTTCAATCAATTTTATCCATTGTGGTTCCCAAGAAACTCATAAACAACTCATTGACCTTAAACCCTTGTTGACCTGATTTTGCGGGGGTAAAAATATTCTTGAAAGACATAACAACCAAGTGGATTGTAAATTGTTCTAAAATCAACGAGGTAGAATTCTCAATGCACTTTCTAAAGTGGTTGTTTAAACCATGGCATCCCACCATAGTTTAAACATGTATATATGTGTATAAATACTTTTTAAATCTTGTACATACCGCTATCAATTGAAACCTTTTAGTTATTCTTTGACTATCCTTTTGTAACATGACTTTGCATAGATGTAAATCTATGTTCTTCATCATATTCAATGCTACTATTGGGTATGAAATTTACCAAATATATTAGGAATATCTAGGTATCTACATAGTGCATTCAAACCTCTATTTTTATGACGTTTTTTTAAATTGACCAAAAAAATGCTCCAAAATTCAATCTATAAGCCTTTTTGTTGTTCTTCAATGTGCATTAGTTAAGGGATCGATGTGGGTTCTTGTTTATTGTGAATTAAAGGACAATAAATAGTAGTGAAGGATGGATAGAGTAGTGGAAATCCTAAACCAAGAGAAGAAAAAGGGGTTGAAAATATAGAATTGGTGTTGTTATAGGCAAGTCAATGTTATGTCTATATGGTAAGGCCTATAATAAAACATCATGTCAAGGGTTTGGTTTTTCAATCAATTTTATATCGGCACTTTATTTTTCCCCTTCACGAATTTTTCTCTTTTGCTCTTATATTTAGTCATATTTCAAAATGGATCAATTTATGTAAAGGTGGTCAAGCACCTAATCAACATGTTCAAAAACACACCCATGCCCTAATGCTCAAAACATCTCTTCAAAAAGGTAGCTGGTGTAACAAAGGGGTGAGAAACCATACGGATTAACCTCCTCTTTACGGTTTAAGATTCCTCATTTTTATTATTACGGTTGTTTATACTTTCATGCTAGAACTTTAAGCTCTTTTACCATGATTCACATATGTTCACTATTAACAACTTCTTTATAAGATAATTTTTAAAAACTTGTAGACAACTCTTTCATTGGCTTAGGTGTCATCCCTTACTCTCGAAATATTTCATCACTTGGATTCTTATTAATGGTTGGATTGCTATATTTAATATAGTCTACATATATATGTCTATTATCTCTTGTTTGTAATGTTGATAGTTTTTTTCTCTCCCTTTGGCAGCTATCTATCACAACTTTGTGCCAAGTGTTTTTATATATATAACGTGTTTTGGAGAGTTTCTTTAATCCTCGATCTATGTACCATCTTAAAATCATTTACATGACTACATAAATTACCCTGATCATGTGAATTGACTTTATCTTATGAGAATAATCAAAAGTATAGTATGATATGTGTTTTTAGAATAGTTGTTTTAAAGCTAAATATTTTTTGGTGTATTAATACCAAAGTGCATTGTGTTTTGGTGCGTTTATTTGAATCAAGATTTTGTGTTTGTATTTATATTTAACAATATTTCAAAAAAAAGAAAACAATTAATGGTCATGAATATGTTCTCTGGTTGTAGGGGTTGATCTAATTAACTCTTTCACCTTCTCTAGATTTTCTTAGTCTAGTATCGCATATTGAACCATCGTATTCCCACCCCATGAATAGTGATATTTTCTTTCATTTCTCTATAATCACTAATTCATTATATACAACGCAATTTTCTGTGGAATTTTATAGCATCACCAATTTAGATTTTTAATTTCATTTATCTTGAGGATAGTTAACACATATCCAAATTTTGTAGTATTATCTTTTTGCTTCTAATTAAGGTTTCTCAATGAGGATAACCCAAAGGTTTGGAAGATGCGGATGGGTCTTCCTAGTAATATAATGCTAAAGGTAAATTAGTTTTTAAGCTACTCATGACAACTCAAAAAAATTATGGCGAAACCTTCATTTACAATGAAATCTTCTAAGAGTGAATGCCTTATGTTTTCCCTTTCAAAATTGCATGGCATGTAAAAAACAAACTAATAATAGTGATGTGAATAAGCTTGAAATTGTGTACTGGTGATTGTTCATTTTGTTGCAGTTTTCCTCCCATTTAAAGATGCGGCATAATAATTTCATTTCAGGGAGAATTCATGATCGTCATGTGCATGATTTGATTGAGGTTAGCACAAAAAAATTTAGTTCAATGGTATTGTTTCCCATGGAAATAAATTTGCCCAAGTAGGCTCAAAGCCTTTATTTTTTTCATTGGGGAAGGTTTCAAGACCAATAAACAACTAGAACATTTAATAGATTTTACTTGATATGTTTAGGGGGTGGTATTGTTATCATTTCCTCAGTTCACTATGTTTGTTGATAGAAGTATATGAAGATTGCTTTTAATATTTTTATTTTGCATTAAGATATGATTTTATTATTGGGCGTGTTACGGAAAAAAAATCTTACAGACCTAGACTATGTATATGTGTGCATTCCATTGTCTAATAAAAAAATTCTACAATTTTCATATGTAATTTTATGCTATAGGTTAATGGTTTTTATTGTCATTGCAAGCATGAGTAAAATATTATTTTTGAATAGGTGTATAATGCACCCATTCTTTGTATAGGCCCGGTCCAATTAATTTTGTCATTTAGATCCTACTAGGATATTTAGTGCTTATAAGTGGTTATGATGTACGATCATCAATTCATGCATTTCACACGATAGTTGCATGAATTGAACTAGTGGAGATAGGGTCTTCAATGGCCCTAGTTTATAGATGACATCAACTTTCAAATAATGATCTTATGAAAGAGGCCATGAAATGTTTTATTTTGAAGCCCAAACAATAAGGTTAAGGGCTTGATTTTTCCATTATAAAACTTATCTTTACATTCTTTGAAGTAATCCCTTGGTGTATTTGATACATGCATGTCTTTTGGGTTTAACTTTCAGCTGGAGAATGTTGGCAGTGATTTGCTAGCTGGAATGTTGGGAAGATTTACATTCCTAAGAAATAGATAGATTTTGGCCTTTACATTTTAATGACTTTGTAGGTTTCAACTATTACTACTTAACTCTTCCGTTTGTCTTCCTCATCATTACTTGTTATTTACATTCTTCTTGCAAAATATGAATTTTTGTATATTTCGTATTTCTTTGGCCTTAAAGAGTGAAATCATCTTTCGCAATATACCCCTCTTGTGGGTTTCCCTTTCATTCCTACGCCTATCGGCATCTCCAATGCACTTTGAGGTCATTTTTAGTCATTAAGTGTTTTGTCTTTGTTATGGCCTTTTGGGATGTTCTCATACTGAGGATATGGTAAGGGCATAATAAAAAACTGGAGGATGCAAAGAGAAGAGAAAAACAACAAGAATGACATGAAATCGGTGCATTACATGTTCGCAAACGTGGATGAAAATTCATTTCATGAAAGACAAAATCTAAGACTACTAAAGAAAGGGTCAAATCAGTAAGAACACTAGAGTCTTTTGTTTATAATTCTTTCAAGTGTTTGGAAGTAGAGCTGTCTAGCTAGGAAAAGTGCCCAGTGGAAATTTCTTCTAGAAAGCGATGTTGAGATGTGTGAGGAGAATCTAATCCAGTCAACTCCTATCTATCGAAGCAAAAAGGATACTCTAATAGTTTTTAATAGCCCACCACAACCCTTGAAAGGATTTGTTGATTCCTTTAGACAATGATGGATATAGTAAAGCTCATTTACCTCTCTAAGGTGAGCCGATTGACAAGAATGCAAAACAAAGGGAAGTGGTATGCGGCTGAAAACCAAATCCCCTTCAATACATATCTCAAATGGAATGAAAGGAAACCAAAGTTTATCATTTCCTAGGAGCTGGCTTAAGAGATGGTTGATTTGAGCAACAAACCAAAAAGAAAAAATACCCGGTAATTGATTGGAATTTGTTTGTCTTTGACATGCTTTGTAGCATCTATCCACCATCCCATAGATAATCTAGCCTTATTTTACAACTTATGTTTTCATATATTTATACATGATCTTATTGTTATGTTTATTAAATTTAAAGAGGCAAGGTGACATCATGACTTCTCATGATAATACTTGCTCACTGTAAATGTGTACTACCTTTATAAATCTTGGTTTCAACTATTTCCATTTCCTTGTGTCGAGACCTTTACCACTACTATTGTGTCTTTGAATTTTGTAAGAAGATTGTAGATTGCCTTAGAGGATATTATATGATGATGTATCATAATCTTAGCTGGACAAAGACAACTACTACCGGGAGTATATAGAAGATTTTATATTTCAATATAATATTTGTTTAGTTGAGAAATTCAATCATGAGGTGTAGCCTAGTTATATTCGTTATTTGTTTCACAATATTCCAACATAAGATAATCATTTGATTCTATATTGAAACTCACTAATAAGGAAGGAATGTAGTTTTTGAATCTTGATTCTAAAGATTACATCTTTCATATATCGAGATAAAGATGAACATTAGTCTAAACAAGACTCTATAAACTTGAAAAAAATTAATTACCCGACATGTTTAGTAACATTTAAGACATTTGTGGGGTTTAATTCTTCAATCTTTAAATTTATATAGCATTGTCTCTAAGAGAATCTTGTATAGTGAGAAGGATCTTGTCCCCTTTAAGCATAGTGACCAGGAGATGAGAAACGACATGGGTACAAATAACTATATCAATCCTCAATCATTGATTAAAATAATTGATAAGTTTAATTAATTAATCTACTAGTTACTAAATTGGTTAATGGATCGGGTACATTGATTAATTTATTAAACATTCAATCAATTATTTTATACAAAATGAAACTAAAAATAGGAAGGCCGTTAATGACTTTTGTTTTCAAAGGAATTAATTTAAATAGTTGATATAAAGGAATTTATAAACAGGTGCATTTCCTTGGTGTAATATTTCATATTCCCCTTCACACATGGATGTGTACACATATTTTACTCAAAAATTCAGATTTAGTATCATTTAACACGATAAATCTAGAACCCTATAACTTATACTCAACAAAATGTATGCATTCATTTGATAATTTTGTTCGTTTCTCCTTAGAATTTGCTAGGAGGTCAATTTGTTGAACAATGAATGTGTAGTGAGTCCTCTACATTCTTGTTTCCTGATTTTTGATGCATGTTCTTGATCAAATGTTTTATGTTGGTTTATTTCTTAGTTTTTTAGATTTTGCATGTTTGACAGCATGTTGAGCAATATAATATGTTGTATGATTTTTTGACCATCTGTAAGAATAATTTATAAAAGTCTCATGGGGACTTGTTTTCTTTGGAGTAGGTCACCAGTTGCAGTTCATTAAACACACACAATAACTTTCCGTTTCTTTTCATGCAATAGGATATCCTATTGTTTAGTTCCTTTGCTAGGAATTTTCAATTTAGACTATCATCAAGGTAGGTTTGTTGAAAAACAATGGTCTTGCTATTGATTTGCTAGAGCTTCTTGATTAATTGTGTATTAAAGGGTTCGGCCACTTCTAGAGTTCCATGCATGGCACTTGAGTACTTTTCATTTGGCTTGTTGGTCAAGTCATCCCTGTCTTGATTAAATGCTAGGTTGTAAAAGTTTTGTAATGAGCTTAGGTTCGGGAAAACAAATTTGTTCTATGTTATTAGAAACATATTTTCCCAAACAAACGTGGATGCAATTTGTGTTTTACCAAAGCAAGTGGTATCGTATATACTTACCCTTGTCCGTCAATTATCAATTATTAAGGTTGAACAAACATGGACGCCATTTATCGCAACATGGGTCCCCTACTTACATTTATCGAATCAATTAAAAAACAAATAGGTAACTTACACCATTCAACATTCACATTGCATTGTATACATGCGATTGCTAGTCAATTATTAAGGTTGAACAAACATGGACACAATTTATCTTCTACTTAAGGTAAGCGGTATTATATTTACTTATCATTGTCCCTTGATTATCAATTATTAAGGTTGAACAATTTATGTAGGATTTTGCAAATGTCTAATAGTTGATCTTGAAAAGTGAGGACAGACAGTCCGGGTTCGGCCTAAAAATAAAACCCCAGCGTTTCTATTTTTAGAAACCCGCCCAAATTAAAAAAGCGAAGGCGTACAAATAAAACCCCAAGGCGCACAAAATAAAAACCACAGCAGAGCAAGATCTGAGAACCCGCATCCTAAATCTGGCGTCCGCCATACTTACCTTTGTGAAGCTCTAAGGGTGAGCTTATAGGCTAGCTGGATAATAACTCTGCGTTGCATATAAGAGGTATTGTGTTCAAACCTCATCTCTACCTTTGTGAAGCTCTGTTTATTTTTTTGGCGCAATGATGGGGGATAATCAGCGTATTCATCCGGCGGCGGAACACATAAAATCCCTGCCACTGCCGCCAGCGGCGTCGGCTCTGCCCGAAGGCACCTACTTCTTTCAGCCACAGCATAGGCGAGGAAATCGCAAGCCTGGATATTACAGCCCCCCTCACCTGCGCCCAAATTCACGCTCCTGCGGGTTTTGCTGCCTTGGCGTCCTCGCTGTTTTCTTAATGCTGCTCATCGTCGCCATTCCCTGCGCCGCTTTTTACTTACTCGATAAACCCCATGTTCCAAGATATGATGTAGAGCATATTGGTGTCAATCAGTTTTTCTTTAACAAAGATGACAGCCTCATTGCAGAGTTCAATCTTACTATACGGGCAGTCAATTCCAATAAACAAATGGGGGTTTACTACCGGAAGACAAATCGAGTAGCGGTATTATATGCCGGCAAAGAATTGTGTACGGGTAGTTTCCCGGCTTTCTACCAGGGTTACCACAATACCACCAATTTAAAGGTGGGTGTCGTGGGGTCCCGGGTTCGAATCTTGCAGGGGCTAAGATCTAATCTGGATGCGGAGCAGAGGAACTTACCCTCTTGTGGGAAAGTGCCCCTGGTTGTTGCTGTCGACGTGCCTGCGAAAATAAAGGTGGGGCGATGGAAATCTTTTGAGATTGTTGCACGGTTGTGATGTTCTGAAGTTTTGTCCTGAAATTTGTGAAGTAATAAAGTTGCATAGGAATGTGAGTCCTTGAGAAAGCGTTCAAACAAAACAAAAAACTAGAGGACAACCAAAAACAGAGAGAATCAGCAACAATTTACCCTTGAATGACATGAAAGTGGGAAAATTCATGTTAGTGGTGTTGGATGAAAATCTCATCCTATTATGAATGACAAGAATCTAAAGCCAACTAAAGAAAGTCAGCCTCCAAGAACACTAGGGACTTTTTTCATAATTCTTACAATGCTCTGGACAAACTTATTCTGCTTAAAAAAATAGCCCAGATAACATGCTTTTCTACAGTAATCAGCCGATTATACATTTTACAACTCTAGATGATCAAAACATGACTCCAAAGTGTGTATTTATACAAACAAATATACTCAATTAGCCATGCAGAGCCCACCACAACCCTTGAAAGAAGATTTTATTGATTCTTAGATAGTGGGGCAGATTTGATAGTCATGCATCTTCTCTGTTTTTCTCCTGCTCCATCAAAACAAATTTGGTAGGTGAAAAAAATGTCATCATATCTTGTTTTCAACTGCTGTGGGCCCCATGATGTCTGGATCACCCTCAGGAATTTTCTGAACTGGTATTTCCCTTAACCATTCTCTACACCTTCCATTTTCTCAATTATGCATCATGGAGTGAATGGAAACATGTCTCAAAACCATTCAGTAAGCTTTGACGTAAGTCTGATTATCTCATTCAGAGTCAAATACAACATTTTCACATAATCCGATTCAGATTCCACCTCTCCCAATTGGGATGCTTTTGGTCCCCAAAAGCGTATGGACTCATAAAGCGAGGAAACAATTCCCTCACTATGTCTAGGGAATATCACCTCGCATGTGCTTGGCAATTGGCATTTCAATCCAACTTTACAATTTTCTTGCTTTTTCTCCTCATTACCTTCATACTACAAAGCAACGATCATTAACCAACTATTCTTGATCACTTGGAGCAAATTCTTCAATGGAAGGTAACAAATGATCTTCTTCTTCATTATCTAAAAGTAGGATTGCCCAAAAGACATAAGTAATTGACATTCACAATTGAATATATCTTTATGTAGGTCTGATATGAATGCACAAGGGCATACTAGCTCCACGATCTCAAATGGACTACACCTAAGTGGTTTTAGATTCTTAGCTTAGGATTCTTTCTTTGCTTAACTAAAGCCACGCCTTGTCATCAACTTGTAACTTACGCTTGATTCTATGTTGATAATGCCACACTTTGTACTTAGCTTGAGACTCCTTCGACTTCTCTTGCACTTGAAGATGAATTTTCCCTATTTTATCAATGCCATTGTCAAACCTTTGTGTTTCAGAATCAAGTTCTTGCATTTCTCGTCTATCCCATCACAACATCAAATGGATTAGGAGGTAAGTGACCAAAACATGCTTCAAAATGAGAGTTATTTGTTGAAGCATGAACTTTCCTATTGTATGAGTGCCGAATGTATAAAATTTTCATCCAAAGCCTTAGGATGCTTCCTATAATATTCCCTCACAAAGATGCATCAATATCTTGTTGATTATGTTGGTTTGACCATATCTATTTGAGGCAATTGACCTATTTAACCTTGTGTCCATTCTCTTCCACAAAGTAGTATGAAATATGCTCAAGAACTTTCATCTCTATCTGAAACAATGGAACTAGCCAAGCCAAAGAAAACCCAAGCATCAATGAAAAAACAAATTTATTGCTTGATGGCCCTAAAGAAGTTTCTTTCATGGAATGAGTATACAATTTCACTAAACTAGTCTAAAATGACAAACATATAAGCATGCCTTCCTTTGACATTGAAAAATCTCCCACAATTTTTTTGGAAATGCTTTCCCATGGTCTAAAAAGAACTGGTAGTAACATATGCAATTTCAAATTTCTGTTGCGTGACTTAATCGTGGTATGCAAAACACACCCTCTTATGAATTTAACAACATTATCTTGCATTTTTGACCAATGCACATATCTTTGCAAAAGTGCTAAAGTCTCATTAGTTGAATTCTTCCTTATCCCGGAATACCTTAACTTGTAGGGAAAACCGTTTTGGAGATGATAGTCTTCTTTGTGCTCAAAATCTGCACTTTTTCATTCTAAATTTGAAGTATATTTTTTTATTGTTTACTTGGATGATCTACAAGTGTGGAGATGGAAGACCATAGAATAATCATGGATTTTGATTACACTATATTGTGTACTAGGAACCAACCTTCTCTGTTATCTGAGACTTGCATACTGAAGCTCTGGTTAAGAAGAAGTTGATCCTTGTTCTCGAATTTATAATATTTACATTTTATGTTCCTTTTTCTTTAGCTGCAAATTTTTTTAGTTACATTAAAAAACAATATGTATAGTTTGCATTCAAACATTTAAAGGTGAAAAGAAATTCTCCATATTATTATTGGGACATGGCACCTTTGCGAGCTAACTAAATTATACTTATGTAACCATAAAAAAGGTACAATCAATATTGTAGATAGCTAAGCGATAAATAACATCAATACTAGTAAAGAGGGTTGTGCACCTAAAACAATGAAATTATATAATGGACGCTAAGAAAACTCTCTCGATCCATAAGTATGATTTTTTCATGAGTATTTTCACTTTTCATTTAACCCTTATATATGGTTGTATTTTTAATCAATTTTATCCATTGTGGTTCCCAAGAAACTCATAAACAACTCATTGCCCTTAAACCCTTGTTGACCTGATTTTGCGCATGGGTAAAAATATTATTGAAAGACATAACAACCAAGTGGATGGTAAATTGTTCTAAAAGCAACAAGGAGAATTCTACAATGCACTTTCTATATAGCGGTTGCTTCAACCATGACATCCCACCATAGTTTAAACATGTATATTTGTGTATACATGTTTTTTTAATCTTGTACATATTGCTATCAATTGAAACCTTTTAGTTGTTCTCGACTATAGTTTATGGAACATGACTTTGCATAGATGTAAATCTATGTTCTTCATCGATTCAACGCTACCATTGGGTATGAAATTTACCAAACATTTTAGGAATACTTAGGGAAAGGAGCCAATGATCGTGCATGGGCCAATGACCGTGAATGCATAAGTACCATTAGTTGTTTCAATTAAAGTGAGCACATGTCACTTTCAAAATTAAAAATTAAATATAAACTAGCCAATAAAGCAAGTCACATCAATAAAGTAACCAATGAAATGGTGACACATAGGTAGTCCATAAATGGTGACTTTATTCATAAGTAATGGGTCACCTTAAATTTCTTTGTATTCAAAAATACTTAATTTAAATCCCTTAAAAATATACTTTCCACACAATTTTAATGCTCAAAAGGAAATTTGTACATAGAAAAATTCTTAATCTTTTAAAGGGTATTTTAAAAATATATATATAATAGCTAATTGACTCTAACATCCTCCTAACTTTAGATTCAAGATCATTGGCTCTTTTCCCTATCTACATACCGAATTCAAACCTCTATTTTTTTGACTTTTTTAACTTGACCAAAAAAAATGCTCCAAAATTCAATCTATAAGTCTTTTTGTTGTTCTTCCAATGTGCATTAGTTAAGGGATCGACATGGGTTCTTGTTTATTGTGAATTAAAGGACAATAAATAGTAGTGAAGGATGGATAGAGTGGTGGAAATCCTAAACCAAGAGAAGACAAGGGGATTGAAAATATAGAATTGGTGTTGTTATAGGCAAGTCAATGTTATGTCTATATGGTAAGGCCTATAATAAAACCTCATGTCAAGGGTTTGGTTTTTCAATCAATTTTATATTGGCACTTTATTTTTCCCCTTCACGAATTTTCCTCTTTTGCTTTTACTTTTAGTCATATTTCAAAATAGATCAATCTATGTAAAGGTGGTCAACACCTAATCAACATGTGCAAGAAAACACACCCATGCCCTCATGCTCAAAACATCTCTCCAAAAAGGTAGCTTGGTGTAACAAAGGGGTGAGAAACCATATGGATTAACCTCCTCTTTACGGTTTAAGATTCCTCATTTTTATTGTTATGGTTGTTTATACTTTCATGCTAGAACTTTAAGCTCTTTTACCATGATTCACATATGTTTACTATTAACAACTTCTTTATAAGATATTTTTAAAATCTTGTAGACAACTCTTTCATTGACTTAGGCGTCGTCCCTTACTCTCGAAATATTTCATCGCTGGATTCTTATTGGTGGTTGGATTGATATATTTAATATAATATGCATATATATGTCTATTATCTCTTGTTTGTAATGTTGATAGTTTTCTTCTCTCCTTTGGCAGCTATCTATCACAACTTTGAAGAACTGTAATCATCGATCTATGTACCATCTTAAAATCATTTACTTGACAACATAAATTACTTATGGTAGTGTGAATTGACTTTATCTTATGAGAATAATCAAAAGTATAGTATGATATGTGTTTTTAGAATAGTTGTTTTAAAGCTAAATAATTTTTTGGTGTGTTAATACCAAAGTGCATTGTGTTTTGTGCGTTTATTTGAATCAAGATTTTGTGTTTGTATTTATATTTAAAAATATTTCGAAAAAAAGAAAACAATTAATGGTCATGAATATGTTCTCTTGTTATAGGGGTTGATCTAATTAACTCTTTCACCTTCTCTATATTTTCTTAGTCTAGTATCGCATTTTGAAACATCGTATTCCCACCCCATGAATAGTGGTATTTTCCTTTCATTTCACTATAACTCACTAATTCATTATATACAATGCAATTTTCTTTGGAATTTTAGAGCATCACCAATTTAGATTTTTAATTTCATTTATCTTCAAGGATAGTTAACACATATCCAACTTTTATAGTATTATCTTTTTGCTTCTAATTAAGGTTTCTCAATATGAGGATAAGCTAAAGGTTTGGGAAGACACAGATGGGTCTTCCTAGTAATATAATGCTAAAGGTAAATTAGTTTTAAAGCTACTCATGGAAACTCAAAAAAATTATGACAAAACCTTCATTTATAATGAAATCTTCTAAGAACCAATGCCTTATGTTTTCCTTTCAAAATTGCATGGCATGTAAAAACAAACTAATAATAGTGATGTGAATAAGCTTGAAATTGTGTATTGGTGATTGTTCATTTTGTTGCATTTTCCTCCCATTTAAAGATACAACATAATAATTTCATTTTAGGAGAATACATGCTCATCATGTCCATGATCTAATTGAGGTTAGCATAAAAAAATTAGTTCAATGGTATTGTTTCCCATGGAAAGAAATTAGCCCAAGTTGGCTCAAAGCCTTTATTTTTTTCATTGGGGAAGTTTGAGACCAATAAACAACTAAAACATTTAATAGATTTTGCTTCATATGTTTAGGGGGTGGTATTGTTATCATTTCCTCGATTCACTATGTTTGTTGATAGAAGTATATATGATGATTGCTTTTAATATTATTCTTTTGCATTAAGATATGATTTTATTATTGGGCGGGTTGTGGAAAAAAATCTTACAGCACCTAGACTATGTATATGTGTGCATTCAAGAAATTGTTGTGGATAAAAATAAGAAATTAGTAATGAACAAACTTGTTAATAGTGTGCGGAGTGGCTTTGCAAAATTTAGTGGTAATGGACAAAAGTCCTATGGAAGCCGCAGTGATAACTTGAGGCGTGTAAATTTGAACCTAGGAAGGGGCCCGTTGGAGGTGCTTCAACTATGGAAATGACCATTACGCGAGTCACCGTCCTTTCAAGAAGGATGATCGCGATCAACAAAGACAGGATACATCTTTGCGCAGTGGGCTAACAAACAAGCTGAAAATCACGTCACACCCATCGAAGTTCGGGAGGTAAGTTATTCGGTACATTGTAGTCATACTTTTTGATACTTTGGAGCTCCGAATGTTTTATATCTACTAAGCTAGCAATGAAATTAAAAAGGAAAGGTGAGCGAATGGATAAGACATGGACAATGCATTATGGAAATAATGTTGTCCATACGAGTGAGATATGTGTCTTTTTGGGGCAATTCTTGACTGCCCATTTTCTCCACAAAAGTTGACATGTATGTTACTCCTTTAGGGTCATATGATATATTTATAGAGTGTAATTGGTTGGAGGAACATAAGGCGAAGGTTGATGTTATGAAAAATGGATTTGTTGTTTTGATGACTCGCAGAAAGCATGCAGTCATTCAAGTGTAAAGCGTGAGGTTGCAATTAGAAACTAACATCTATGCAACTAAAAAGGGCTAAAAATAGAGGCCGCACTTTTATGCCGTAAGAATGATGTAAAATGCCGAAGAAGATAATGATTTTATGGAAAAGTATCTCATTTGTTAAGAGATTTCAGCGATGTCTTTCTAGAAGAGTTGTCGGGTCTTTCGCCCAAACGGGAGTTTGACTTTATAATAGAGATCAAGCCAGAGAACCGAACCCATATCTAAGGCACCCTAAAAAATGACCACCCTTGAGTTGGTGGAACTTAAGGCTCGATTATAGGAACTTTTGACCAAAGGGTCGTGATAAGACCGAGTGTCTCACCATGGGGAGCGCCGGTAATTTTTGTAAAGAAGGATGGCACACTTAGATTGTGCATTGATTACAAAATGTTGAATAAGGCAACCATTAAGAATCGATATCCACTTCCTAGGATTGATGATCTGTTTGACCAGATGCGTGAAGCATCAGTCTATTCAAAAATAGATCTTCGATCTGGATATTACCACCGAGAATAAAGGAGGAAAATATTCATAAAACAACTTTTAGAACAAGGTACGAGACATTATGATTTCACAATGTTACCTTTTTGGGTTGTGAATGCACCTACCGCCTTCATGAATTTGATGAACAATATTTTCAAGAATACTTGGACAAGTTTGTGCTTGTATTCTTGGACGACATTCTTATATACTCCAAAATGTCGAAGAGCATCAAGAGCATTTAAGGATAGTCTGGAAGTTTTGAGAAAGAGAAGGTTGTATGGTAAAATGTCTAAGCGTTCCTTTTATGATGCAGAGGTGCATTATTTGGGACATGTTATAAGCAAGAACGGGATAGTTGTAGACCCTTCAAATATCACGAAGCTATATGGCGAGTGGCTCTGCGCTGAAAGATCGTGCATGAAGTAAGAAGCTTCATAGGCCTAGCAAGAATACTATAGAAAGTTCGTTAAGGACTTTTCAAAAATTGCTGCCCCAATCACTTCATTACAAAAGAAAGATAAGAAATTTGTCTGGAATGACAAATGTGAATCTGCCTTTAAAATTTTAAAGGAACAGTTAACTACAACACCTATTAAGTGATGCGACCCAAATGGAGATTTTAGGTTGTAATAGATGCATCCTGGAGAGGGTCTCGGAGGCATTCTATTACAAAATGGCCATGTCATAAAGATATGAAAGCATAAAGCTTAAGTTACATGAACAAAATTATGCTCCACATGACCTAGAGCTCACTGCCATTGTTCATGCACTTCAAATGTGGAGGCATTACCTTCTTGGTAAGCCCTTTGAGCTAAAAACTGACCATCTAGGGTTGAAGTATATTTTTACTCAACCAAACCTGAATGCAAGACAACGAAGATGGTTAGAATTTCTATCTCAATATGATTTTGATATAAGCTACATTAAAGGCAAGGAAAATAGGGTAGCAGATGCTCTGAGTCGTAGGAAGCACATCTTTGCTCTTATAACATTAAGAACTCAATTTAAAGATGAGGTGAAAGATGTCATGGAATCTGACTCTTATTTTCAGCAAGTTAAAACAACACTTACTGTAGATCCAAAGGATGTGAAGTATAAAGGATTTTGTTTTGATAATGAAGGAATTCTGAGGTTTGAAAACAGGTATATATACCCTTGGCAAATGATTTAAGAAAGAAATTATTAACTGAATTTCATAATTCACCTTTTTCTGGACACCCTGGCATTACGAAAATGCTTGTTGATCTCAAGCAGCAATATTTCTGGAAGGGAATGAAAAAGGATGTGGTGGAATTTGTGACACACTGCTTGGAATGTCAGCGTGTTAAGGCGGAACATATGCATCCCGCCAGATTATTGTATCCCCACAGCATTCCGCAGTACAAATGGCAAGTGATAACTATGGATTTTGTTCAAGGATTACCTATGTCAAGGAATAAACATGATATCATCCTGGTTGTCATCAACAAACTAACCAAAGTGGCACACTTCATTGCTGGTAATTTAAAAGACGATGCACCAGTGTTAGCAAGAAGATTTGTACATGAAATTTTCAGATTGCATGGAATACCCGAATTGATCATATCGGAGAGAGATCCGAGAATGACATCAAGATTTTGGCAAACGCTTAATGCGGCCTTGGGAACTAAATTAAACTTCAGTTCTACATATCATCGGAAACGGATGGACAAACCGAAAGAGTCAATCAAGTTTTAGAGGATATGTTAAGAATGTATTGCATGGACCAGCAGTATAAATGGGAGGAATACCTTCCGCTGGTTGAATTTGCCTATAATAATACATACCACGCCTCTTTAAAGATGGCGCCTTTTGAAGCATTGTATGGAAGAAAATGTAGAACCCCTGTTAGTTGGGACAACGTAGAGGATAGAGAGGTAATTGGGCCAGAAATCCTTACGGAAATGGAACAACAAATTAAAATGATTCGTGAACATTTAAAGGAGGCTGCCAATAGGAAAAAGAGTTATGCAGACTTAAAGTGGGTTGATAGGAATTATAAACTTGGTGAGAAGGTCTTTCTTTGGGTCAAGCCGAAAAAGAGTTCTATAACTTTTGGCAAGGCTGCCAAGTTATCACCTCGTTATGTGGGACCTTTTGAAATTGTTGAAATAATCAACCCTGTAGCTTATCGTCTAGCATTACCTCCTACTTTATCACAAATGCATGATGTTTTCCATATTTATTTGCTTAAGAAATATGTATCAGATTTATCACATGTGCTGAATTGGAATTCCTTGCAAGGTCCAAGACCAGGAATAATCGTGGTTAAGCCCATTCGAGTGTTGGGAACTCACCAATTGTACTAAGAAATTGTGAAGTGAACCAATGTAAGGTCTAGTGGGACCATTTTAGCGAAGAAAGTGCAACTTGGGAAAATCTCGAAGAAATGAGATCTGCTTTTCCATACTTGTTTGATCGAAATTGAATTCGAAAAACTGATAATTCTGCCAAACATGGACAATTACTGGTCTATTTTATGGTTATCTTAAAACACTGTTTTAAAGATTAAATCTGATTTTGGTATGAACTTATGAATGGAAGGACGATAATTGAATTTTTTCCTAAAAACTCTATGAAATGGCTAATTTGATCATCAGGACGATGATTCTTTTAAGAAGGGAGGAATGTAACGTCTTGATTTTTAGAAGCTACTATGATAACCTCTTTTCGTGATGTTGTAACTGTGGAAATGAGGATAATTATGTTAAGATATATCTTTTAATCTTAAAAAGAATGTGTTACTGATCTAAACCCTTGCTTACTATAACTTGTTTACTTGGGATGGAGGTCATTATAACTTGTGTTTCGCAAGGATGGAATTGCAGACTTGCTTTTGTATTTGATGAACTCATATTGTTGTTGACAGCACACCTTGAATCAATTCCATTGATCCAAGGTATGTTGCGGCCTTCTTTGTGATCGCTTTGTCGATTTACTTTCTAATTAGAACGAAGTCTGGAACTAGACTGGAGATTGTTATAAATTTTAAAGAACCTGGTTACAGGTATAACTACTTAGCACCATGCTGCCAATGGAAAATATTCGATTTCCGAACTACATACAAATTATGAATGCCGAAAAGCGTGAGGCGATAAGAGAGATTTTGATGCAAGTGATCCGGGTATATGTCAAGCATGGGACGAAACGTCCTGCATTATGCTGGTTAAGAACGTAAGTTGGTAAAACTTACTAAAGAACCTATTAATTTAAAATACTACAAAGTACGTTTTAGCTTTATTATGTTTTTATAACTATGTTTTAGCCTATAACCTAATAACTATCCTATGTGGATTTTAAATTAAAAGAGATGCAAATATTGCAAATCCTAATGATTTGCGACCTAGGTGAATACCTAGCTATGGACAAGGTAACCTAAACTAATGCTAACCTTAGAAGGGGGACTTGTGGATACATGCCGATAAAAGGATAAGAAGGGAAGGTTTGAAATTTAATAAAGGACATTAAATGATGTCCTTGAAGTTTTAAATGCCAAAATTGGTGGGAGCGAGAGAAGATGGAGGCTCCAACTAGCAATGTAGCTAAAAATGAAGTTACTGCAAATATTAAAAAGGTGGAACTCACTAGATTAGGTTGGAGATGGCGTGGAGAAAGAGGGAAAAAGAGGCATTCAATGCATTAATGGCCTTGGTTTTGGTAATCCGCTGCACTTGGAAAGAGGAAAAGGAATTCTTGTGGGTTATTGTTGTTCATTCGGGTTTTGAGTTTTTGCTCTGCATTTTTTTGTGGTTTTTCGAACTATGCTGTAACTTTTAGTCATTGTTGCTGATATTTTGATTACCACAGTTGTTTTTGAGCTTTGTGGAAGTAAGGAGATCGTTGGGGAAACCTTGTTGTTGTTGCCGTGGAAAAGAGTAACTCTCGTGGCGCGGACACGGTTTTATTCAAGCAACAAGAAGTTTTACAGGCATGTTGAGCTCTTCTCTTTAAACCGTTTTGCTCTTTGTTAAGCGTCTTCATTAAAAGAACTCGCTCTTATGTTGGATGTTTTGTAAAATGAAAATGTTGATATGTTTGATGTGATTTACAGGTTGAGTTGCCTTTTGGAGATAAATACGATTTGGGTATTTTCTTTACAAAAAGGGTAAATGAAATGAAATCTATCCTTGCTGTATGAATTTTGACAGTATTGGGTATTTGGTTTTATTACCCATTATGGGTTTGATTGATGAAGGAAACTAGGATGTGTAAATTGTTTCCTAAGTTTTGTATGCGCAATGGTTTTGAAAAACCATGAGAATGTTTATATGGAATTGTTGTGTGAACTGTTTCTCTTATCATATTACAGTGTTAGGGATGCGAATCCTTTAGGGACATCGGATTTAATGAGCTGTCCTTACTCTTACACGATGTAAAAGGATTCAATGTCTCCTTATTTGATTTTGAAACCCATGAATGGTTTTGGGAATAGTTTAATTAAACACGGAATAGAGTAACTTGGTTGTTTGATGGATGGAATAGAGCTTAATCGTTTTACTTCTTCCTTTAATTCAATGGTGAATATATATATATATATATATAAGCTGCATATTTGAACTTCTTCAGTGTGTTCGATTGGAACTGAACTTGAGTAGATTCTTGTTCTTGTAAAAAAAAAAGAATGGTTTCTTTACCTATTATAGTGAAATTATGGTAATATAGCTTGTTGTACCTTTTTGCTTGTTTCTGACCTAGCTGGAAATGTCTGTTTTGATGTATAATCACTGAAAACGATTTTTGAGTGAAAGATTAAGTTGTTATTGATGTTTGCGGGTCAGATGTAAAATGAATTCAGGAATATTTCTTGAATGATAGTTATTAAATTATGATTATTGTAATAGTCTGGTATAGGGGAAATCACCCTATGGGAACAGGTCGGCACTAAATAGTTGATATTCAGCTAAGCAATGAGAAGAGGTAATATGATTCTTCTTCTTTCATTCGATTATTGGCTCTAATTGTTCTCTCTCCTTGACTATTATCGTTGATTGTTATCACTTTTGCTCAAATCATCGAGTTTGGTTGTGATGAAAAGAAAGAGAATATTGAGTGGGTAATCGGAAGTAATAATTATTTTCTTCACTTATCCGATTAAAATTCTATTATTGATATTGAAAGAATTTCTTCTTGCCTTTGGCATAAGCAACGCATTTAAGCTTGTTGTTTTTCTTCTTTTATGATTTGAAAGAAATACTATGATACTTGTTGAATTGAGAAATAACACCAGTTTTGTCACGGTGTATGGCTACTTTTATCTTACGCATTTGATTTGGTTGAAATTAAATGAGTAGTATAAAAGGAAGGAGTTTTGTTTGAATTTTTAATTAAATTCTCTTCTTTGAAGTTTCATCTATAATGAGGGAATCGAAGTGATAGTAATTGCATTAGAACAACAATATATACATATGTGTATCGGTTCTTATAGAATTTTTAATTTGGAACTAATTAGGGAAAATACTCTTGATAGTAATTGTTTAAATATGGAATGAACTCCTTGTGTCATTGGAAAGAAAACAGTAAGGAAATGTGAATAAAGTGTTGGGTTTATAGTAATTATTTGGGAAAAAGTTGTTAGTAAATCTTTTTGTCGATTGTGATGGTAATTATGGGATTGGGTTGTTAATTTGTTGATTCTTATCAGCACTTAATTGTAGATGATGTCCATCTCAATTTTAAAGCGTTTCATAAAAGCATAGTTCTTTTATTGAGGCAGTTAATCAAGAGCACCTCATTTTAATGATAAGTACTTAATATGCTTAGTTGATGAACCGACCCGTGCAAGTAAATTTTGCGAGATGGTTTCCATGAGTAAAAAGAAGACATGTTGTTTTGTGATGCTTCTTTTGATTAGTTAAGTATGGATTGTTTATGAGAATTTATTATTCTTCTATGAGGAAATGGAAAGAGAAAAAAAGTTGTATTCTTCTTTTCTTTATGAGTTGTTAATGTTGTTTGGCATGAATGAAGTCCGGTAGTATGGACTTGTATATTGTATGAATTTTAATCTAGAGTAATGAGTAAAAGAAGAAGGTGTGTTATTTTAATGGTTGTACCACCTTGGAACTATTTGAATAAGATTGAGAATATAATTTTATTCATTGAATTTGGATTTATTCAAATGATGGTTGATAGATTTAAAGGGACATAATATCTATTCTTTACTTGAATACAAATTTTAAGTTGGAATGTGCAATTAATTAATACTTAGGTCAATATGGATTTTAAATTGACATTAGTAAAGAGTAAAGTGAATACGAACTCTTAAATGAATGATATTCGGAATTAGAATATAAACTAATGAATATTAATAAAGAGACAATTGAATTCTGTATTCTGATTTTGTTAATATCCTTGGGATGTTTTGATCAAAAGGATATTCGGTATGAGGAATCATATCTCCTCGTAACAAACCTTAACGAAAGTAAGGTTATAGTGAATAAATGAATACATTCATTTGGGATTATGCCTCATTTAAATGAGGTCTAATGAGATGGAATTCTGAATTTAAATTTAGTTGCGAATAAAACTTAGTTAAGTTTGGTAAGTTGATCTTACTACGCTAAGTTGTAGTGAACTGTTAAATTAAAGAACTAATTTGGAAATATGCAATCCTTTGGTAAATAAGGGTGAATGTATATTAAGCTATGAGACAATTTGAGTCTTTCTTAGCTATGCAACTATAATGAATAGTGAGGTTAGAGGATCAACACGATTGGTGAAACCTATTCTTAAAACACTAAAGATAAGAATCTAATCACACTTCTAGCTGGATGTGTATCCCTTGATGAGAGAATTTCGTAGGACATTGGCACACACGATTCATAACGGTGTCTTCATGCAGTGGGGCCTTCATGATGACACAATATTATGCCCGACATGTTACAACGCCCTCCCGAATCAAATCATCAAGTTTACATAAGTTGGGACCAAGTTACTTGGACGAAGTTAGGAATGTGACCATGTATATGGAGTGACTCAGGAAGACTAAAGGTAACTAGACACACGCAATCAACTAGAGTCAACATGGTATGTCATGTACCTTTAGTCACCGCGAGTGCCTCTCTATACTCATTCATATTGCTATCTTGGGTTGAAGTTTAAACTTGGACGAGAGGACTAATATAGGTCGAAAAGACCATTCTAGATAACAGACGAAGTGAGGTGAAGGACGTATTCCATTGATGTGTATAACGTCTAGGAATATGATCATGCAAAGCATGTGAAAATCTTTGGCCAAAGTATCGCAAGTTGTTGGTTGCGTTGTCCTAATCACCTAGTTTAAGAAGCAGGATTTCAGATGAATATCGGTAACAGATATTCAGATAGGCCTCTTAAATGGAACACTTCGATAACCAAAAATGGTAAAGAGAACCTAGTATACTTAGTATACAATGCATGGATTAACATGAAGGATCGGTAAGTAGCCGAGTCATGAAATGAGAGATCGTTGAAACTCCGAGCCATAAAATGGGAGATCGGTAGTTCTTCGAGTCATTACAGCAGCAAATGGTATCTGTTATATGATTGAATGGCATTGAATGTGTGTTCCATAATATAAATATGCGAACAAAGAACATTGGATTTAAAAGTATTGTGTGTTCTAAATTACGTTAATGGGACAGAACGATTATTAAAACTTGGTCGTGTGTTCTAAATTATATAAATTACAACAGAGAACTTTATATATATACCTTTTCTAATGACTTAAAATGGGAATGTTACACTAGGTGTAGAGTTTTGGTAGTGCTACAATTTTGGTTATATACTATTTTTTTAACCCAAACAAAATACACCAAATCCTTGTCGAGACAAGTTCAAAATGTATGGTTGTAATCCAACAACTACACTTGTGGGAATTGCAAAAAAACTCTCAACTAACATTGATTCACCACTAGCAAATAAAACAATGTATCGACTCTTAGTAGGTAGTTTGATTTATCTTAATAGTATTGCATCGAATTTGTGTTTGTGGTGAGTTATATTTCTCACTTCATGTCTAAACTACATGAAGAACATTAACAAGTTGCAAAACAAGTTATTAGATATGTTAGAGGAACTCTTAACTTTGGCTTTATATATAAACAAACCGTTGATTTTGAGTGACGACAGGTATACTTGCTTGATTAGGTAAGGTCGAGTTGATTCTAGAAAATCTACTACAAAGTTACATTTTCACTCTTGGTTCAGGAGTATTTTCATGGTAGAGTAAGCTTTAAAGTACAATTACATTGTCTTCTATTAAAGCAGAGAACAAACAGTTAGTGCGGGTAAAGAATTAATGTATATTTAGTCAATATTGGAGGATATTCAAGTTGATTCATCTGCACTTGCAACTATCTTTTGTGACAACAGAGTGTACTAAAGATGGTGAAAAACTAGCTTTTCATGATAGATCAAAGCACATCGAGGTTCATCATCACTACATCCAACACACGGTTACTAATAAAGATATAATGCCTTTATTATTGTCCTACCTTTTAACACCCAATTGATATAATGACTAAAATTTTGTGTAAAGATATATGTGTAAAATTATGAGATAAATTTGGAGTCGTTTCCACATCACTCACTAAGAGATGGTTTTAAACTATATAACTTGTTTATAAGTGTAATTAATCTTTTTAGTCTTTAAATCTGGTGAGGTTGGTTTTGTAATATACTCGGTTATTTAGTTACACAAGTGAAGCTATTCTTTGGTGAGTAGTTACAAACTCATTTATTATCCTATCTATTTGGTTAATAAATCACTTAACTTCACCGTCGTTTAAATCTCAACTTTATTATTTTAAGAAAAATGACTTCACAACATTTTTTTATTGAAAAGCATATCCATATAATAATGATGAAGTGTACAATGCTAATCATACAAAATCGGGTGGAAAAGATCACACCCCACATGCAAAGTAAAAGTAGCCATTAAAAGGCTACGAGTGACACATATTACATAATCATATCAAGATAAGCTTATCAATAAAAAAAGTTGGAGCAAAATTTGCAGAAACCAGAAGAGAAAAAACTGCTAGGCGGCGGCGGCGAACATGGAAGGTGGAGGTGATTTGGGGGCTCTTTGGATGGTCACCCCACCCACCAGGAGGGTTGGTGGGGGCATCGAATTAGCCCCGGCCATCGATCTGCAGTTTGCTCCTCCTCATTGCCCCGTTGGTTGGGTGATATGGCTAAGGAGAGCCGAGGAAACTTGGAGTGATCAGGTGCCTGCCACCCAGAACCACCACCGCCCAGCTGGCCAAACACCCCTGGTGCGGGAGGAGCCCGAAATGGAGGCGGAGAAGGACCCCGCCGATGAGGGGAGGCGCTCCGCCACCCACGAGCGGACCCGATCAAAATTGTATCACCCACGGGAACAGGTTCGACGACCTTGTGAGTGGGAGCGGCGATGAGGAGAATCAGGCGGAACATGACTGACAGTGCAGGGGGTGCTCCCCCAGTGATCCAACAGGGTCTGCAGGTGTTCCACCTCAATGCGGACTTTTTCTCTTGAACTTGGATCTGAAGCGAGACATTGGAGATAACAACAAGTTTGTTAGAAATAACAAAAGTTCTATCCACAGTCTCTTTGTTAAAAATAGTTGAGTTTCTAGTTTTCAGATGTGATATAAAATAGTAGCTCTAAAAGAATGCCAAATGTTGTAAAAAAATTTTTAGGAACAAAGGCCGAGTCCCCCAGAAGAACCATTTTCCACGTAAAGAACGTGGGCAGAAAAGGTTGAAAAAGGGTATGAATCCAGCGCCAAGCAGACTGAGCATGGGGGCAGAACCAAAAGAGATGAAGAAGAGTCTCAATGTGGTTGTAGAAAGGGAAACGCAACGGAGGAGCTCCCATAAGAATGAGACATTTTCCCACAGGAAGCCCTTGGTGGAGAATACACCAAAGGAAGTGAGCAACTTTGGGCTCTATAGGAATGGCCCAAACAACCTGAAAGCGTTGCTTCCAACCAAAACGGGTGGAATGTAAGCTCTAACGAGCATTGAGCTTATTGAAAGGGAGTTGCTTCTGAGCAAGAAGCTTGTAACCCACACGAGGTTTGTAGTTTCTGAAGGGGGTGGCAGCGGGCCAATGCCAGTCAAACCACCACGGGCGCTGCGTATGAACCCCAATTTTATGCAAATAATCACCAGGTATGAGCTCTTGAATTAGAAAAATGGCTTGTTTATCATTGTCATGAAGAGAAAATTTAGCTTTCAGGCTGATCCATGGAAGCCAATCCCTAGTGGCTAGACAAAAAAGGTCCTGAATAAACTTAATTCCTTTTCTGAAAAGACGCATACCCTTAAACTGCACTGAAAGAGCAAGAGGTTTGTCCTGAAATTGAAAAATTGGATTCCACCATAAGTTGAGAGAGTTGAGAGAGAGCCCATTTCAGAAACCATCACCCTGCCAAAGTAGGTGGGGTTTGAGGAGCTCCCAGGCTTTCCAAATACTTTTAGCCACAAAAGAACCACCAATTTTAAGAGGAACAGGGAAAAGCAATAAAGAATAGTAGTTCAGACCCTGCCATGCCTTCCGATTAAGAGGAGACCCTTGAGATATACAATGCCTGAGCAGAATTTTCCAAGATTCCTCACCTTCAAGGCTGCGAATTATCCATTTGGTGGTAAGAGCAACCCCTTGCAATTGTATGTTGATAAGGCCAAGACCGCTGGTGTTTTTGGGCGTACAACAAACATCCCAAGCAACCCTGTGAAAACCATGGTTCCCCTCAGAGTTGGCCCAAAGGAATTCACATAGAATTTTTTCCAACTGATGGTAAGCAACCTTAGAAGGAGCCCAACAGGAGGAATAGTAGACATGAGTGGCAGTGAGAACCTTGGAACAAACTTGAAATTTTCCAGCAAGAGATAAATGCTTGGTGAGCCAAAAGGAGATTTTTTTTCAACTCGTTGAATCACATAGTCCCAAAGGTCAGCAGGGGAAGCCATGAAGGCAAAGGGGATGCCAAGAAATTTAAACTGAATGCCAAGTTCAATCTAGAGCCATTGAAATCCCTCTAGCCAAGGAGGTTTGGGACCTTCGCTGCGCATGTAGCATTGGGTTTTTTTCCATTGAATGGCAGAACCCGAAGCAAGACAAAAGGTATCAAGACATTGCATAGCATTAGAAACAGAAGCCTCAGACTCAGCCAGGGTGAGAAAAGAATCGTCAGTGAAATGACCATTAATCAGCTGCTGAGGAGAAGAAGGTAGTTGAATGCCTTGGACTAAACCAACATGAGCAGCATTAGCAAGCAAATAGCTAAGACCTTCAGCAGTAATGACATAAAGAGAAGGAGCAAGAGGGAAACCTTGTCGGATGGAACGATGAAGAGAAAACCACTCAGATTGTTGACCATTGATAGTAATACAGGCACCTACATCTTGGAAGAGCATATTAACAGAGTGGATGAACCGAGGTCCAAAGCCAATAGCCTGCAGCATGGCTAGAATGAAAGGCCACTCAACTCTATCATAGGCTTTCTCAAAATCAATTTTGACAAACAGAGCCGGCTGAGAAGTCTGGCGCGCATATTCCATGCCCTCCCAAACTGCAATAATGTTGTCCAAGATATATCTATTTTTAATAAAGCCGGTTTGTTCACTCCTGATGATCAAAGGTAATAGGTTTGTAAGCCTGTTAGCAAGAGCTTTGGCAATAATCTTGTATGAGACATTGAGCAGAGTGATTGGCCGCCAGTTGGTGATAAGCTCTGGATCACCAGTCTTAGGTATGAATTTGATGTTGCCTTGGTTGATCAAAGCTCCCAGAGTGTTGGAGGACATAGCTTCCAGATAAACCTGGTAGAGATCTGGACCAACAGTAGGCCACAAAGCCTGGTAGAACTCACAGGGAAAACCATCAACCCCAGGGGCTTTATCAGAAGCCATCTGAAGAGCAGCTTCCTTCAAATCATCAAGTGTGAGAGGCCGATCACAGGCAACACGTTGGATTTCAGAAAGCTTGCAGGGAACAGCCTCAATGCATTGGAGGAGAGCAACATCACGAGCCGGAGTAGCAGGCTGGGCAGTGAACACAACATGGTAGTGATGCACAAAAGCTTGCAGAATGTCAGGTAAAAGGGTAAGCCTTTGATTACCTTCCTTGATTGCTTTGATTTTGGTGAGAGTTTGATTAGATTTAAGAGAAGCAAAAAACTCCTTAGTGACTCTATCACCAATTCTGAGCCAGTGAAGTCTGGCACGAACTTGAGCTCCTCTAGCCTTATAGTGCTCCTCAATCTGAAGTTTATGCTTCCAATGAGCAGCTTGCACTTGAATATGAGTGTTAAAGGGAGACAGATTAAGCTCTTGAATAGCTCTCAAGTATTCAATATGAGAGGCTTCATGAGCATTTTTTCGGAAAAAAAGCAGCCTGCTTCCCATAAAGCCGAAGAAAAGCAGTGGTGCGAGTGATGGCATGAGACCACCAATCAATCCAACCAATCCCATCAATAGGTCTTGGGTCAAGATTCCAAATACGTCTGATGTAATCCAAAGTCTTAGGATGAGAAAGATGAGACGTATTCAAGTAGAACTGAGTGGATTTGGGCTTGGGACACTGAAAGTTCCATTGGAGCCCAAAGAAAATAGGCTTATGGTCAGAGACCAAAGCAATATCCACAACCGAGACCGGGAGGCTGTGTGAAGCATCAAAAGAGAACCATTGTTGTTATGAGAGCAGATCTTTGTCAAGGCATTTATACACTCTGTCATTGCCAGCTCGAAAGTTAGACCATGTGAACCACAGAGTGGTAAAATTTGAGTGCTTGCGATGGTTGGGATCAAACAAACAGAGCTTATTGCGCAAGTAAAATCAGGCTTCACGCTCCCCAGCACACCAACGCATAGGAAGCCAGCCCAATTTGTCTTCGGGAGATTCCACCATGTTGAAATCACCACAAAGAATCCATGTAGCAAAAGGCAAGTGATCAGCCAACCACCGCCAAAAAGAAGAGCGCTCGAAGCATCATTGGAAGCATAAATGTTTGCCAGCCCAAGAATATGACCGTCAAAATAAAAAGGGTCCACACCACCCGATGGGTGGGGTCAGAGCCCCATGATATGATATTGGAGGTGAGGTCAGGACTTAAAAGAGTGACAACACCACCTCGACCATTATCATGTCTTTGACATCTGCTAGAGAGAACCGGGCAGATGGTACGCATAGCAGAAGAAAGCTGGAAGCCAGTGATTTTGACTTCTTGTAAACACAAAACCTGAAACTTTGTAAAATACTTGCAACTGTCTCTGACAAGATATCTGTGAGTCAGATTAGTGAGCCCCCTGACATTCCATGAGTAAACTATCATGGAGAACTATCAAGGTGCATGGTTTCCTCCTCGAGGCTTGTTAACGCTCCAAAACGGTTAGAAAAAGTGACTTGTCATGCATTCCCATGCAAATAGTCTCCAAGCTCAAGGTCTCTGAAAAACCGGCGAGGACTTCTGTATGAGTAGTGATTTTCCGCCGGAGTAGCCGAAGTGTTATCCATGATGCTTGAGGGTTCGGGAAGCGAGGGGTGTGTAAAAACAGGCACCGATGGGTGGGAACTGATGACAATAACAGCTTGCAGGAGTCTGGGAGATGGCAGATGAGGGCTTGGGAAGGGACGCAATAGATGGCTTCACAGGAGTAGAAGTGGAGGCATTCACCAGTTTATAAGTGGCGATTAGGGATTTATATCGAGTGAAGGTTTACGATAGAACGGTGGTCCATCCATTAGAAGGGGGTGTTGGATTTAGGGTCGGTCGGGGCTTCTCAACAACAGCCGGTGAGCTTTGTGTCATGAGGGGACAATCCTTGATCATATGATCGGTGGATTGGCACCGAGAAAGTAGTGTTGGGCAGGTTAATATAAAGCACCTTCTATGCAAAGCGTGTATCCCCCACCGGATGTTCGAGGGTATCCTTAAGGTCGTTTGAGAGATCAATTTCCACACAGACTCATTTCTGGGATTGAGCTGAGTAAAATTTGGGTTGTTTATGGCAAATGAGATGACCCAATGGTTTGATAAGCTGGTCAATAATGCCCCATAGAGGCAAACGAAAGACACGGGAATTCAATCCAAACAAGAATCTTGAGTTTGGCTTGCTTCGGAGACTTGAAAGTCCCGAGTCAAGTGGGAAAACACCACAAGGGTATTACGAATAAACTAGGGACCATGGTTGACAACAACTTTGCAATCATCAGCATTAGCAAAGCAAAACAAAAAAAAACCCTTGGTAATATTCTGAACTCCCTCAACTTTGACGTTGTGGGGTTTCCAATGGTTATGAATCCATTGACGGAGGATGCCTTCCGAGGAACTCAACCCACAAAGTAAGCAACAAGAGAAAAAGATTCAAACCAGTTGCATGCTTTATCAAACACAGGTAAATCAAGCACAATATCGGGGGAAGGAGTATCAGAATCCTTACCTCGTCGAATACCTTCGGAACGAATTTCCTTGCTCTTTTCGGCGCCATTGTTGTCCAGAGCTCCTGCGTTAAGACCAACATCAATAGATGCATGGCCCGAGGAGGTGGTCATTATATAAGCCACCCAAGGGGCGGGGAGGCGATCAATACAAAATTAATGCAGATATTCCCGCCTGGATCAGAAGATTGGCGGTGTGACGCTATGGCAGCGTACGGCAAGCCGAGCATTCACTGCGTAAAAATCACAGAGCCTAAAACCCTCAAGCCCCAGGACTTCACCAACATTTGAATCTCTATTTTTTAAAAAAATAACTTGACCGTAGTAGTTTGAATTTTTGCTTTTATTATTTAAATCCTGCTTTTATTTCAAGTAAATAAATAAATAGCCACCAAATTTAAATTGTCTTTTTCTATTTTTAGAAATCCACCCAAAAAAAAAAGTAAAGTGACGAAAGTCGGGTTTGGCCTAAAAATAAAACCCAAACATTTCTATTTTTAGAAATTCACCCAAATTAAAAAAGCAAAGGTTGGGTTCCTTCTACAAATAAAACCCCAAGGTGTACAAAATAAAAACACGTAGTAGGGCAAGATCGAGAACCTCAACCTAACTCGCGTCCACCATACTTACTTTCGTGAAGCTCTAAGGGTGAGCTTATAGGCTATTTGGATAATAACATCTGCTGCGTTGCATATAAGAGGTATTGTGTTCAAACCTCAACTCTACATTTGTGAACGTCTCTGTTTATTTTTTTGGCGTAATGATGGGGATAATCAACGTATTCATCCGGTAGGGGTGAACACATAAAATCCCTGCCACTTCGCCGGTGGCGTCGGCTCTGCCGAAGGCACCTACTTCTTTCACCACACCAAAGGCAAGGACATCATGCAAGCCTAAATATTACTGACCCCCTCACTGCACCCAAATTCACGCTCCTACGGGATTTGATGTCTTGGCATCCTCGTTTTTTTCTTAATGTTGCTCATCGTCGTCATTCCTGTGCCACTTTTACTTACTCAATAAACCCCATGTTCCAAGGTATGATGTAGACCATATTGGTGTCAATCGGTTTTTTAACAAAGATGACAGCCTCATTGCAGAGTTCAATCTTACTATACGGGAAGTCAATTGTAATAAACAAATAGGGGTTTACTACGGGAAGACAAATCGAGTGGCGGTATTATATGCCGGTAAAGAATTGTGTACGGGTAGCTTCGGCTTTCTACGGGGTGACCACAATACCACCAATTTAAAGGTGGGTGTTGTGGGGTCCCGAGTCCGAATCTTGCGGGGGCTAAGATCTAATATGGATGCGGAGCAGAGGAAGGGAAAGTGCCCTGGTTGTTTAATCGACGTGCTGCATGAAAATAAAGGTGGGGCGATGGAAATCTCCGAGATTATTGCACGGCTGCGATGCGATGCAGAGCTCTTTGTCAATAAACCGGCGGCTAAAGAGAATGTCAAGATTACAGACAACAAATGTAAATTAAATATTAAATTTATAGCGTGGGGTTACATTTTTGGTTAGGGTTTTAGAATTCCTATTATATTGTAAGGTTTGAATTCTATTGCTTGATTCAATTCGCGACTTCAAAATAGTTTTCTCAATTTTTGGTTGTTAAGATGTTGAAAAAATAATGTAATTTGGTAAATTTGTTGAATTTTTTTTTGTCGATTTCTTATTCACTATCATAACTAGTTTGGATACAATTTTATGCAATAAGGACGATGCACTCCCATGATCTTGAGTAATATCTTTGCAAAACACAATACATTTCTCATTAAAACTTACATAAATGCATAACAACGCTAGGTCCATAAAACCTTTCTTGCTTCCAAACCATTGGTCATTTCCCTAACGAACATGTACTAATCTCTCTCGCATAGAGCTGGTATTCCTGAAAAAACTTACATTTCTTATTTTGCTTGCACGGCTCAGGAAACATCTTTATGCAAGAAAGAGGATGCACTTTGACGATCTTGAGAACTATGCCCGAAACAAAGGAATATAACTATGTGTTGCTTGAGGTAAGACTATGCACAATTGATTGAATTATTGAAAGGATTGGAGCATGAATGAATGGAATCTTTGTGGAGGTATAAAACAAATTAGGCCTAAGTTTTACATAATGACTAGGGTGATAGTATGGTAAAGGACCTTGCATGCCAGTTTCAAAGTGTATAGGATTTGTGATTGCAATTTTGTCCCTAAGGAAAGTTTATTGGAGTGACTCAATGTGTCATTGTAATGTCCCCTTTACCCAATCGAAGACGTTTGGCCCATTTCGTCAACCCGACGGCCAAAGGAAAAATATAAGGGTGACTTAAGTCATAATGAGTTATTACAAAGTGTAAAATAAAATAAAATATTAATAAAGCACTTGTATTAATTTATTTGACTTAATAATAAATTTGTAATCTCTAAAGGGGTGCATTGGGTCTAGTATTATGTTGTATCCTTTCTAGGAAAAGTAGAAAAAAAGACCCATGCCATTTTGTGTCATCCCTAGGTAAGAATGCACCTTGGACAAAAGAGGGAAATAGAGTTTAGAAAGGATAAAAGTTATTACTCCTCCCAAGGAAAGTGCGACTTGGCATGAGAAGCCAAAATAAACATTAGGAGTCATCCCTAGAAAAGTGCGACCTAGTTTGGGCATGTTTTTAGGGTATTCGGCACTCTTTTCTTATTGGAAGATGTCAAGGTTATTTTGTAATATTTTTCCTATAAAAGTAGAGGGGGCGGCTTGGGTAGGAGACCATAAATCATTTTTATCAATTTGAAATTGATCTTAAGCCTGGTGCTTTTGTATTAAAATATTCGAAGGAAGAAAACCCTTTGTATATTGCCTCTAGAGGACGAAAACCCTCTTGGAGATTAGGAGGAATTTCTATACTATATTTTCCACAGAGCCTACACAAAATTTCAATATTTTCCAAAGCAATAGTTGAGGTGTTTTTGCAATAAAAGTTGAAGACCAGTGTTATGAGTAAAGTGTTGTACTTGATTTTCTCTAATGAAGTGACTCATTTTGGGATGTTATGTGATGTTTTGAAGACATTCCAAGGTCCGAGCCTTCTTTCTTATCTATTGTATGCATTTTTACATTTCAAGAGAAGGTACTTTCATTATTATGGATGGATTTATATTACTATTTCAGCCTCTTTAAATCTGTAGCATTTTGAGTATCTTTTAAGTCGATTTATGCCCATAAAATCTGGCTTCATTCATATTTATTATTACACAAGCTTCAAATCTGTTTGGGGGTAAGTTTTAAACTAGTTTCCATTCAAACCCTAGTCGCACTTCTTCACATAAAATCATATCTCGTATTAGTGTGATTGTCATAATAGTCAAAAATCAGCTTTTGGGTATTTTTAATTGATTTAAATTGTTGGAGAACAACCGAGATCCATTTTGGGGATCTTTTAGTGGTATCAGAGTGTCAATCCTCCCACCTGGAGGGTTTTGTTTTATGCAGCCTAAAGAAGTTGGGCCACATAGATATTATACAAGGAGTCAAGCTCGTATTCAAACAAAATGAATACCGAAAGTGGTTTCCGAGATCATGGACAGAAGGGAGGATTCACACACTCCTCCACGACGAGAGTGACTTGATACAGATGCTCTTTTCAGTGGTATGATTGACTCCCATCAGGAAATGATGCAGACTATGAGACAACTGATGGAGAATTTGATTATGGATAGGACGAGAAATTGGCATGATAGAAGGGAAAGATCTGTATCCATATCCAACAAACACAGAAGGCACAACAGGGTTCCTACAGAGGCGGGTAGCGTGAGAGGTTCCCCTCCACTTGATAGGAGATATACATAGGAAAGGAGACCCACAAGGACTATGGATCGACCTATGTAGCCTAGATTCCTACAAAGGGAGGAGTTGCCATTAGTTGAGGAGCCACCTAAAGACATAGCCTTTTAAGATACTGTGATGGCTGCACACGATGAGTGGAGAGCCCTACCACAGAAGGTTGGGACCGCCTTTCCCCTTCACCTATATTGTGCTCAAAGGAGGGAAAGGTTGAGAGCTAGACATGTACATAGGCCAAGAGAACAAGAGAACAAGGAGTTGAAGCAAGCCACCAACAAGGTGACCCTTTCCACATTTGATGGTAGTGGAAAGATTAGTGCCAGAGCATGGATTCACAAGCTCGACACATACCTCACTCTCAAGCCTATGCAGGAGCAAGAGGCTATCCAATTTTCCACATTGCACCTTGAGGGAGTAGCGTATGATTGGTGGCACCATGGGCTTATCACACAGAGACATGATCTTCTGCAATCATACATGGAGTTTAGTGAGAAGATGATTGCGATATTTGATCGCAGGGATGTAGAGCTTTACTATAGGGACTTAGCACAACTTCGACAGAGCTGACACGTTGATGCATACATCAACGAATTTCAGCGTATAGCAGTTGATGGTGCGAGAGATGCCCGAGAGGCGAGTGGTGATGTTGTTCATCAAGGACTTCATGACATGACAGTCGTGTGGATTGGTCAAGGCTCTTAAGCCTACAACTTTGCATGAGGCTATTCAGATGACCTTGGACTTGGACAATACTCCAATGCAGCCCCAAAGGAAGAATGTCAAGGAGGAAAAATCAGAAAAACAAGAGCAACCCACTTCTTGAAGGTTGAGTTTATACCCAAGAGGGAGACTATTTCAAAGAGTGAGCTTTGCCAAAAAAATTTATGCTTTCATTGCAATGATTTGTGGGAGCCGGGGCATAGGTGTCTTGGGAAAGGCAAAATCCATCTCATAAAGGTTGACGATGAAGAGTTTGAGGATGAAGATGATCAACCAACACCAGATATTGCAAATGAGGGTAGACTCACCTATCTTTCAGGAGCACCAAGTATAATCCATTCATGTTTAAAGGTACAATGTTCGAGTGTAGGATCATGGCACTACTGGATAGTGGATCTACACACAACTTCCTAGATGCAGGTTTGGTAGACCAAAAAGGTTTACAATGTGATAACTTTGAAGGCTTTGATGTGACTATAGCGGGAGGTCTCACTCTTCCATGCAAGAAGAAGGTCAACCAAGTTAACATTTTTTTTTGGTGAGTATACACTTTGTGATGATTTCTATGTCATGGATTTAAAAGATAACAATGTTGTTATTGGCATGCAATGGCTGGCTTCATTCGTTGGGAAGAGTCACTCAAGATGTGGAAGCTATGGAGCTGAGTTTCCAACACAACGGGAAACAATTCACCTTAAGAGCACTCAAGTACATGTTGCCCCATAAAAAGGCAACTAAGTCTATGATAGTTTGGGACTAGGAACCATCTCGTGAGGACATCTACCTGATTTTTCACCGCATATCAGCACGGACCAGCAAAGAGGTGATAAAGAGTGTAGCAAGTTTGAAGCATACATGAGGATCTTGGTTTCACTAATGACAAGTAAGTTGCATAAGTTTTTTCTACGGTGTTTGAGCAAAGCATTGTATAGTGCACATGAAGCTATTAAAAAGCTTACGGGTGATGCGGGATCCTGGAATGGGTAGAATGCGAGTTACGGTTTATGATTGCTTGGGGCAAGCAATCTCGGGAAGGAGGATTGTAATGTCCCCTTTTCCCAATCGAAGACCTTTGGCCCATTTCGTCAACCCGACGGCCAAAGGAAAAATATAAGGGTGACTTAAGTCACAATGAGTTGTTATAAAGTGAAATTTTTTTTTTTAATAAAGCATTTGTATTAATTTATTTGACTTAATAATAAATTTGTAATCTCTAAAGGGGTGCATTGGGTCTAATATTATGTTGTATGCTTTCTAGAAAAGTAGAAAAAAAGACCCATGCCATTTTGGTGTCATCCCTAGGTAAGAATGCACCTTGGACAAAAAGAGGAAATAGAGTTTAGAAAGGATAAAAGTTATTACTCCTCCCAAGGAAAGTGCGACTTGGCATGAGAAGCCAAAATAAACATTAGGAGTCATCCCTAGAAAAGTGCGACTGGTTTGGGCATGTTTTTAGGGTATTCGGCACTTTTTCTTATTGGAAGATGAAAAGGTTATTTTGTAATATTTTTCCTATAAAAGGAGGGGGCGGCTTGGGTAGGAGACCATAAATCATTTTTATCAATTCTGAAATTGATCTTAAGCCTAGTGCTTTTGTATTAAAATATTCTAAGGACGAAAACCCTTACTATATTGCCTCTAGAGGATGAAAACCCTCTTGGAGATTAGGAGGAATTTCTATACTAGATTTTCCATGAGCCTACACAAAATTTCAATATTTTCCAGCAATAGTTGAGGTGTTTTTGCAATAAAAGTTGAAGACCGAGTGTTGCAAAGTGTTGTCGATTTTCTCTAATGAAGTGACTCATTCGGGCTGTTATGTGATGTTTTGAAGATGTTCCAAGGTCCGAGCCTTGTTGTTATCTGTTGTATGCATTTTTACAAGAGAAGGTACTTTCATTATTATGGATGGATTTATATTACTATTTCAGCCTCTTTAAATATGCAGAGATTATTCGATTTTATCTTTTTAAGTCGATTTAAGATCTATTTGGGGGTCAGTTTTAAACTAGTTTCCATTCAAACCCAAGTCACACTTCTTCACATAAAATCATATATGTATTAGTGTGATTGCCATAATAGTCAAAAATCAGCTTTTGAGTATTTTTAATTGATTTAAATTGTTGAACAACCGAGATCCGTTTTTTTGATCTTTCAGTCATAGAGGAAGAATAGTAATAAAGTTGTTCCAATTCCTAAAGGAGCATTGTGAGTCCTTGATAAACCCTACGGTGTTCAAACAAAGTGAAAACAAAACAAGAAACCTTCTCACGAGATGGAATACCGTGTTTCATGGGTTTGGAAGCAAGAAAAGTTTCTAATGTTAACAAGAAACCATGGAACCATGTCATTATGGGTGATTGAGAGAGTTATAGTGTATTCAAGGTGTTTGAGAAGTGAAAATCCAATGGGAGCAAAGATTCTTGATCACATTTGGAAGGAGCAGTCTTAACTGTTGTGAACTAGTATTGAGGATTTGAGAAACCTTATGGTTGCTAATAGAGAAAACCCCATTCCTTGGTAACTGTGGATAGTGATCCCTATTTAGGATGGAGATTCCATTCCTAACTTACCAACATGATTCTCACCATGCTAGATTTCTAATGATTGAATTAGCTTGATTCCCCTTAAGAACTATGTTGGAAAACAAATTTATGCTTAGAATTGTGAGGCCTTAATGCTGAAATTTGTGAAGTAGATGCATGGAATGCAAGCGAAAAATAAATCGAGACAACCATAAAAAGAGAGAATCGGTGTAAAAATTTACCCTTGAAAAACCCAAAGTGGGAAAATTGCGGAATAGTGGTGTTGGCCTCATTATCTCCATTATTATCATGCAAGAATTAAAGCCAAATCGCTCAAGTTGAGCTTCCAAGAACACTCTTGGTAAATTTCAGCGCTTCTATGCTCTACAAACTTATTCTGCCTTAAAAAATGCTTCTACCTTGCAGAATTGAAGAATTTGCACCAATACCCATGAAAAGACGAGGAAACATACCCATGAAAAGATGAGGAAACATTTTCACGTTTCTTGATGGTTGAAGCTTTTATTTTCTTATATTGGGGCAGATTTGATAGTCACGCATCTTCTATGTTTTTTCTCCTGCTCCATCAAAACAAATTTGGTAGGTGCAAAAATGTCATCATATCTTGTTTTTACAATTTTTTGGGCCCCGTGATGTCCGGATCACCCTCGGGAATTTTGAGAACTGGTATTTCCCTTAACCATTCTCTACGCTTTCCATTTTCTCAATTATGCATCATGGAGTGAATGGAAACATGTCTCAAAACCATTGAGAAGCTTTGACGCAACTCTCATTATCTCATTCAGAGTCCAATACAATGTTTTCACATGATCCGATTACGATTCCACCTCTCCCAATTAGGATGCTTTTGGTCCACAAAAACGTATGCACTCATAAAGCGAGGAAACAATTCCCTCACTTTGTCTTGCAAATATCACCTCAATGTGCTTGGCAATTGGCATTTCAATCCGACTTTACAATTTTCTTGCTTTTTCTCCTCATTACCTTCTACTACAAAACAACATCATTTACCAACTATTCTTGATTACTTGGTGCAAATTCTTCAATGCAAGGTAACAAATGATCTTCTTCTTCATTATCTAGCAGGGTGCCCAAAAAGACATAAGTAATTGACATTCACAATTGAATATATCTTTATGTAGGTCTGATATGAATGCACAAGGGCATACTAGCTCCACGATCTCAAATGGACTACACCTAAGTGGTTTTAGATTCTTAGCTAAGCCTTGGATTCTTTCTTCGCTTAACTAAAGCCATACCTTGTCATCAACTTATAACTTACGCTTGATTCTATGTTTATCATGCCACACTTTGTACTTAGCTTGAGACTCCTTTGACTTCTCTTGCACTTGAAGATGAATTTTCCCTATTTTATCAATGCCATTGTCAAACTTTTGTGTTTCAGAATCAAGTTCTTGCATTTCTCGTCTATCCCATCACAACATCAAATCGGTTAGGAGGTAAGTAACCAAAACATGCTTCAAAATAAGAGTTATTTGTTAAAGCATAAACTTTCTTATTTTATGAGTGTCGAATGTATGCAAAATTTTCATCCAAAGACTTAGGATGCTTCTTATAATATTCCCTCACAAAGATGCATCAATATCTTGTTGATTACGTTGGTTTGACCATATTTATTTGGGTGAAAAGTAGTTGACCTATTCAACCTTGTGTCCATTCTCTTCCACTAAGTAGTCTGAAATATGCTCAAGAACTTTCATCTCTATCTGAAACAATGGAACTAGCCAAGCCAAAGAAAACCCAAGCATCAATGAAAAAACAAATTTATTGTTTGATGGCCCTAAAGAAGTTTCTTTCATGGAGTGAGTATACAATTTCACTAAACTAGTCTAAAATGACAAACATATAAGCATGCCTTCCTTTGACATTGAAAAATCTCCCACAATTTTTTTGGAAATGCTTTCCCATGGTCTAGAAAGAACTAGTAGTAACATATGCAATTTCAGATTTCTGTTGTGTAACTTCATCGTGGTATGCAAAACACACCCTCTTATGAATTTAACAACATTATCTTTCATTTTTGACCAATGCACATATCTTTGTAAAAGTGCTAAAGTATCATTAGCTGAATTCTTCCTTATCATGGAATACCTTAACTTGAAGGGAAAACCGTTTTGGAGATGATAGTCTTCTTTGTGCTCAAAATCTGCACTTTTCCATTCTAAATTTGAAGTATATTTTTTATTGTTTATTTGGATGATCTGCAAGTGTGGAGATGGAAGACCACAAAATAATCACGGATTTCGATTACACTATATAGTGTACTAGGAACCAACCTTCTTTGTTATCTGAGACTTGCATATTGAAGCTCTGGTTAAGAAGAAGTTGATCCTTGTTCAGGAATTTATAATATTTATATTTTATGTTCCTTTTTTAGTGTAAGTTTTTTTAGTTACATAAAAAACAATATGTATAGTTTGCATTCAAACATTTAAAGGTGAAAAAGAAATTCTCCATATTATTATGGGACATGGCACCTTGTGAACCATCAAAAAGGTACACTGATCAATATTGTAGATAGCTAGAAGTCGGCAAATAGCATCAATACCAAGTAAAGATGGTTGTTCACCTAAAACAATTAAATTATATAATGGACGTTAAGAAATCTCTCTTAGATCCATAAGTATGACTTTTCACGAGTATTTTCACTTTTTATTTAACCCTTATATGGTCATGTTTTCAATCAAGTTTATCCATTGTGGTTCGAAGAAACTCATAAACAACTCATTACCCTTAAACCCTTGTTGACTGATTTTGCAGGGGTAAAAGTATTATTGAAAGACATAACAACCAAGTGGATTGTAAATTGTTCTAAAAGCAACGAGGGAGAATTCTACAATGCACTTTCTATAGTGGTTGTTTAAACCATGGCATCCCACCATAGTTTAAACATGTATATTTGTGTATAAATACTTTTTTAATCTTGTACATACTGCTACCAATTGAAACCTTTTAGTTGTTCTCTGACTATCCTTTCTATAACATGACTTTGCATAGATGTAAATCTAAGTTCTTAATCAGATTCAATGCTACTATTGGGTATGAAATTTACCAAATATTTTAGGAATATCTAGGTATCTACATACCGAATTCAAACCTCTATTTTTATGACTTTTTTTTAACTTGACCAAAAAAATGCTCCAAAATTCAATCTATAAGCCTTGTTTGTTGTTCTTTCAATGTGCATTAGTTAAGGGATCGACGTGGGTTCTTGTTTATTGTGAATTAAAGGACAATAAATAGTAGTGAAGGATGGATAGAGTAGTGGAAATCCTAAACCAAGAGAAGAAAAGGGGTTGAAAATATAGAATTGGTGTTGTTATAGGCAAGTCAATGTTATGTCTATATCGTAAGGCCTATAATAAAACATCATGTCAAGGGTTTGGTTTTTCAATCAATTTTATATTGGCACTTTATTTTTCCCCTTCACGAATTTTTCTCTTTTGCTCTTATATTTAGTCATATTTCAAAATGGATCAATTTATGTAAAGGTGGTTAAGCACCTAATCAACATGTTCAAGAAAACACACCCATGCCCTCATGCTCAAAACATCTCTCCGAAAAGGTAACTCGTGTAACAAAGGGGTGAGAAACCATACATGATTAACCTCCTCTTTACGGTTTAAGTTTCCTCGTTTTATTATTACTGATTGTTTATACATTCATGCTAGGAATTTAAGATCTTTTACCATGATTCACATATGTTTATGTTAACAACTTCTTTATAAGATAATTTTTAAAAACTTGTAGACAACTCTTTCATTGGCTTAGGTGTCATCCCTTACTCTCGAAATATTTCATCACTTGGATTCTCATTGGTGGTTGGATTGCTATATATAATATAGTATGCATATATATGTCTATTATCTCTTGTTTGTATTGTTGATAGTTTTTCTCTCCCTTTGGCAGCTATCTATCTATCACAATGTTTTGCCAAGTGTTTTTATATATATAACATGTTTTGGAGAGTTTATTTAATCCTCGATCTATGTACCATCTTAAAATCTTTTACATGACTACATAAATTACCTCTGTATCTTGAATTGACTTAATCTTATGAGAATAATCAAAAGTATAGTATGATATGTGTTTTTCGTAATAGTTGTTTTAAAGCTAAATCTTATTTTCGTGTATTAATACCAAAGTGCATTGTGTTTTGGTGCGTTTATTTGAATCAAGATTTTGTGTTTATATTTATATTTAACAATATTTCAAAAACAAATAAAACAATTAACGATCACGAATATGTTCTCTAGTTGTAGGGGTTGATCTAATTAACTCTTTCACCTTCTCTAGATTTTCTTAGTCTAGTATCGCATTTTGAAACATCGTATTCCCACCCCATGAATAGTGATATTTTCCTTTCATTTCTCTATAACTCACTAAATCATTATATACAACACAATTTTCGTGGAATTTTAGAGCATCACTAATTCAGATTTTTAATTTCATTTATCTTCAAGGATAGTTAACACATATCCAACTTTCTTAGTATTATCTTTTTGCTTCTAATTAAGGTATCTCAATCGAGGATAACCCAAAGGTTTGGGAAGATGCGGATGGGTCTTCCTAGTAATATAATGCTAAAGGTAAATTAGTTTTTAAGCTACACATGACAACTCAAGAAAATTATGGCGAAACCTTCATTTACAATGAAATCTTCTAAGAACCAATGCCTTATGTTTTCCCTTTCAAAATTGCATGGCATGTAAAAAAAAACTAATAATAGTGATATAAATAAGCTTGAAATTGTGTAATGGTTATTGTTCATTTTGTTGCAGTTTTCCTCCCTTTTAAAGATGCGGCATAATAATTTCATTTTAGGAGAATTCATGATCGTCATGTGCATGATCGATTGAGGTTAGCACAAAAAAATTTAGTTCAATGGTATTGTTTCCCATGGAAATAAATTTTCCCAAGTAGGCTCAAAGCCTTTATTTTTTTCATTGGCGAAGGTTTCAAGACCAATAAACAACTAGAACATTTCATAGATTTTACTTGATATGCTTAGGGGTGGTATTGTTATCATTTCCTCGGTTCACTATGTTTGTTGATAGAAGTATATAAAGATTGCTTTTAATATTTTTCTTTTGCATTAAGATATGATTTTATTATTGGGCGTGTTACGGAAAAAAATCTTACTGAGACCTAGACTATGCATATGTGTGCATTCCATTGTCTAATAAAACAAAATTCTACAATTTTCATATGTAATTTTATGCTATAGCTTAATGGTTTTTATTGTCATTGCAAAGCATGAGTAAAATATTATTTTTGAATAGATGTATAATGCACCCATTCTTTGTATAGATCCGGTCCAATTCATTTTGTCATTTAGATCCCGCTAGGATATTTAGTGTTTACAAGCGGTTATGATGTATGATCAATTCATGCATTTCACACGATAGTTGCATGAATTGAACTAGTGGAGATAGGGTCTTCAATGGCCCTGGTTTATAGATGACATCAACTTTAAAATAATGATCTTATGAAAGAGGCCATGAAATATTTTATTTTCAAGCCAAAACAATAAGGTTAAGGGCTCGATTTTTCCATTATAAAACTTCTCTTTACATTCTTTGAAGTAATCCCTTGGTGTATTTGATACATGCATGTCTTTTGGGTTTAACTTTCAGCTGGAGAATGTTGGCAGTGATTTGCTAGCTAGAATGTTGGGAAGATTTACATTCCTAAGAAATAGATAGATTTTGGCCTTTACATTTTAATGACTTTGTAGGTTTCAACTATTACTACTTAACTCTTTTGTTTGTCTTCCTCATTATTACTTGTTATTTACATTCTCCTTGCAAAATATGAATTTTTGTATATTTCATATTTCTTTGACCTTAAACAAAGTGAAATCATCTTTACCAATATACCCCTCTTGTGGGTTTCCCTTTCATTACTACATCTATCGGCATCTCCAATGCACTTGAGGTGCATTTTCTAGTCATTGAGTGTTTTGTCTTTGTTATGGCCTCTTGGGATGTTATCATACTGAGACATGATAAGGGCATAATAAAAAGCTGGAGGATGCAAAGAGAAGAGAAAACCAACAAGAATGACATGAAATATTGTGCATTACATGTTTGCAAACATGGATGAAAATTCATTTCATGAAAGACAAAATATAAGACTACTAAAGAAAGGGTCAAACCAGTAAGAACACTAGAGTATTTTGTTTATAATTCTTTCAAGTGTTTAGAAGTAGAGCTGTCTAGCTAGGAAAAGTGCCCAGTGGAAATTTCTTCTAGAAACCATGTTGAGATGTGTGAGGAGAATCTAATCCAGTCAACTCCTATCTATCAAAGCAAAAAGGATACTCTAATAGTTTTTAATAGCCCACCATAACCCTTGAAAGTATTTGATGATTCCTTTAGACAATGATGGATATAGTAAAGCTCATTTACCTCTCTAAGGTGAGCCGATTGACAAGAATGCAAAACAAAGGGAAGTGGTATGCGGCTAAAATCCAAATCCCCTTCAATACATATCTCAAATGGAATGAAAGCAAACCAAAGTTTATCATTTCTAGAGCTAGCTTAAGAGATGGTTGATTTGAGCAACAAACCAAAAAGAAAAATACCTTGGTAATTGATTGAATTTGTTTGTCTTTGACATGCTTTGTAGCATTTATCCACCATCCCATAGATAATCTAGCCTTATTTTACAACTTATATTTTCTTATATTTATACATGATCTTATTGTTATATTTATTAAATTTAAAGAGGCAAGGTGACATCATGACTTCTCATGATAATACTTGCTCACTGTAAATGTGTACTACCTTTATAAATCTTGGTTTCAACTATTTCCATTTCCTTGTGTCGAGACCTTTACCACTGCTATTGTGTACTGAATTTTGCAAGAAGATTGTAGATTGCCTTAGAGGATATTATATGATGATGTATAATAATCTTAGCTGGACAAAGACAACTACTACCAGGAGTATCTAGAAGATTTTATATTTCCAATATAATATTTGTTTAGTTGAGAAATTCAATCATGAGGTGTAGCCTAGTTATATTCGTTATTTGTTTCACAATATTCCAACATAAGATAATCATTTGATTCTATATTGAAACTCACTAATAAGGAAGGAATTTAGTTTTGAATCTTGATTCTAAAGATTACATCTTTCATATACCGAGATAAAGATGAACATTAGTCTAAACAAGACTCTATAAACTTGAAAAAAATTAATTACCCGACATGTTTAGTAACATTTAAGACATTTGTGGGGTTTAATTCTTCAATCTTTCAATTTATATAGCATTGTCTCTAAGATAATCTTGTATAGTGAGAAGGATCTTGTCCCCTTCAAGCATAGTGACCAGGAGATGAGAAACGACATGGGTACAAATAACTATATCAATCCTCAATCATTGATTAAAATAATTGATAAGTTTAATTAATTAATCTACTAGTTACTAAATTGGTTAATGGATCAGGTACATTGATTAATTGATTAAACATTCAATCAATTATTTTATACAAAATGAAACTAAAAATAGGAAGGCCATTAATGACTTTTGTTTTCAAAGGAATTAATTTAAATAGTTGATATAAAGGAATTTATAAACAGACGCATTTCCTTGGTGTAATATTTCATATTCCCTTCACACATGGATGTGTACACATATTTTACTCAAAAAGTCAGATTTAGTATCATTTAACACACGATAAATCTAGAACCCTACAACTTATACTCAACAAAATGTATGCATTCATTTGATAATTTTTCGCATTTCTCCTTAGAATTTGCTAGGAGGTCAATTTGTTGAACAATGTATGTGTAGTGAGTCCTCTACATTCTTGTTTCCGATTTTTGATGCATGTTCTTGATCAAATGTTTTATGCTAGTTTATTTCTTAGTTTTTTAGATTTTGCATGTTTGACAACATGTTGAGTAATATAATATGTTGTATGATTTTTTGACCATCTGGAAGAATAATTTATAAAAGTCTCATGGGGACTTGTTTTCTTTGGTATAGGTCACCAGTTGCAGTTCATTAAACACACACAATAACTTTCGTTTCTTTTCATGCAATAGGATATCCTATTGTTTAGTTCCTTTACTAGGAATTTTCAATTTAGACTATCGTCAAGGTAGGTTTGTTGAAAACAATGGTCTTGCTATTGATTTGCTAGAGCTTCTTGATTAATTGTGTATTAAAGGGTTCTGGCCACTTCTAGATTTCCATGCATGGCACTTGAGTACTTTTCATTTGGCTTGTTGGTCAAGTCATCCCCGTCTTGATTAAATGCTAGGTAGTAAAAGTTTTGTAATGAGCCTAGGTTCACGAATTTTTTTTTGTTCTGTGTTATTAGAAACATATTTTCCCAAACAAACGTGGATGCAATTTGTGTTTTACCAAAGCAAGTGGTATCGTATATACTTACCCTTGTCCATCAATTATCAATTATTAAGGTTGAACAAACATGGACACAATTTATCTTTTACTTAAGGTAAGAGTTATTATATTTACTTATCATTGTCCCTTGATTATCAATTATTAAGGTTGAATAATTTATGTAGGATTTTGCAACTAGTTTGGGTTCGGCCTAAAAATAAAACCCCAGCATTTCTATTTTTAGAAATCCGCCCAAATTAAAAAAGAAAAGGCGTACAAATAAAACCACAGCATAGCAAGATCTGAGAACCCGCATGTGCCAAGTGTTTTTATATATATAACATGTTTTGGAGAGTTTATTTAATCCTCGATCTATGTACCATCTTAAAATCTTTTACATGACTACATAAATTACCTCTGGTATTGTGAATTTACTTAATCTTATGAGAATAATCAAAAGTATAGTATGATATGTGTTTTCTAAAATAGTTGTTTTAAAGCTAAATATTTTTTGGTGTATTAATACCAAAGTGCATTGTGTTTTGGTGCATTTATTTGAATCAAGATTTTATGTTTGTATTTATATTTAACAATATTTCAAAAACAAACAAAATAATTAACTGATCACGAATATGTTCTCTTGTTGTAGGGGTTGATCTAATTAACGCTTTCACCTTCTCTAGATTTTCTTAGTCTAGCATCGCATTTTGAAACATCGTATTCCCACCCCATGAATAGTGATATTTTCCTTTCATTTCTCTATAACTCACTAATTCATTATATACAACGCAATTTTACGTGGAATTTTAGAGCATCATCAATTTAGATTTTTAATTTCATTTATCTTCAAGGATAGTTAACACATATCCAAATTTTGTAGTATTATCTTTTTGCTTCTAATTAAGATTTCTCAATCGAGGATAACCCAAAGGTTTGGGAAGATGTGGATGGGTCTTCCTAGTAATATAATGCTAAAGGTAAATTAGTTTTTAAGCTACTCATGACAACTCAAATAAATTATGGCGAAACCTTCATCTACATTGAAATCTTCTAAGAACCAATGCCTTATGTTTTCCCTTTCAAAATTGCATGGCATGTAAAAAACAAACTAATAATAGTGATGTGAATAAGCTTGAAATTGTGGTTGGTGATTGTTCATTTTGTTGCAGCTTTTCCTCCCATTTAAAGATGTGGCATAATAATTTCATTTTAGGGAGAATTCATGATCGTCATGTGCATGATCTCGATTGAGGTTAGCAAAAAAATTAGTTCAATGGTATTGTTTCTCATGGAAATAAATTTTCCCAAGTAGGCTCAAAGCCTTTATTTTTTTCATTGGGGAAGGTTTCAAGACCAATAAACAACTAGAACATTTAATAGATTTTACTTGATATGTTTAGGGGTGGTAGTGTTATCATTTCCTCGATTCACTATGTTTGTTGATAGAAGTATATGATGATTGTTTTTAATATTTTTCTTTTGCATCAAGATATGATTTTATTATTGGGCATGTTACGGAAAAAAATTCTTACTGCACCTAGACTATGTATATGTGTGCATTCCATTGTCTAATAAAAAAATTCTACAATTTTCATATGTAATTTTATACTATAGGTTAATGGTTTTTATTGTCATTATTGCAAGCATGAGTAAAATATTATTTTTAATAGGTGTATAATGCACCCATTCTTTGTATAGGCCCGTCTAATTCATTTTGTCATTTAGATCCTGCCAGGATATTTAGTGCTTATAAGTGGTTATGATGTACGATCAATTCATGTATTTCGCACGATAGTTGCATGAATTGAACTAGTGGAGATAGGGTCTTCAATGGCCCTGGTTTATAGATGACATCAACTTAAAAATAATGATCTTATGAAAGAGGCCATGAAATCTTTTATTTTGAAGCCCAAACAATAATGTTAAGGGCTTGATTTTTCCATTATAAAACTTCTCTTTACATTCTTTAAAAGTAATCCCTTGGTGTATTTGATACATGCATGTCTTTTGGGTTTAACTTTCATTTGGAGAATATTGGCAAGTGATTTGCTAGATGGAATGTTGGGAAGATTTACATTCCTAAGAAATAGATAGATTTTGTGCCTTTACATTTTAATGACTTTGTAGGTTTCAACTATTACTACTTAACTCTTCCATTTGTCTTCCTCATTATTACTTGTTATTTACATTCTCTTTGCAAAATATGAATTTTTGTATATTTCATCATTTCTTTGACCTTAAATAATGAAATCATCTTTACCAATATACCCCTCTTGTGGGTTTCCCTTTCATTCCTACATCTATCGGCATCTCCAATGCACTTTGAGGTGCATTTTCTAGTCATTAAGTGTTTTGTCTTTGTTATGGCCTCTTGGGATGTTCTCATAAAGAGACATGGTAAGGGCATAATAAAAATTGGAGGATGCAAAGAGAAGAGAAAAACAACAAGAATGACATGAAATCTTGTGCATTACATGTTTGCAAACGTGGATGAAAATTCATTTCATGAAAGACAAAATATAAGACTACTAAAGAAAGGGTCGAACCAGTAAGAACACTAGAGTATTTTGTTTATAATTCTTTCAAGTGTTTAGAAGTAGAGTTTGTCTAGCTAGGAAAAGTGCCCAAAGTGGAAATTTCTTCTAGAAACCATGTTGAGATGTGTGAGGAGAATCTAATCCAGTCAACTCCTATCTATCAAAGAAAAAAGGATACTCTAATAGTTTTTAATAGCCCACCATAACCCTTGAAAGTATTTGATGATTCCTTTAGACAATGATGGATATAGTAAAGCTCATTTACCTCTCTAAGGTGAGCCGATTGACAAGAATGCAAAACAAAGGGAAGTGGTATGCGGCTAAAAACCAAATCCCCTTCAATACATATCTCAAATGGAATGAAAGGAAACCAAAGTTTATCATTTTCTAGGAGTGGCTTAAGAGATGGTTGATTTGAGCAACAAACCAAAAGAAAAAATACCTTGGTAATTGATTGGAATTTGTTTGTCTTTGACATGATTTGTAGCATTTATCCACCATCCCATAGATAATCTAGCCTTTTTTACAACTTATATTTTCTTATATTTATACATGATCTTATTGTTATATTTATTAAATTTAAAGAGGCAAGGTGACATCATGACTTCTCATGATAATACTTGGTCACCGTAAATGTGTACTACCTTTATAAATCTTGGTTTCAACTATTTCCATTTCCTTGTGTCGAGACCTTTACCCACCGCTATTGTGTACTGAATTTTGCAAGAAGATTGTAGATTGCCTTAGAGGATACTATATGATGATGTATCATAATCTTAGTTGGACAAAGACAACTACTACCAGGGGTATCTAGAAGATTTTATATTTCTAATATGTTGTCCCCTCAAAATTTCCCTACTTTTGAGAAGTTCAAAATTGAAAATTTTGAGTTTATTGCCTTTTCTGTTGTTCTGGTTATGAGAAAAGTCAAAAAAGTTTGAAAAATCTGTGTTTATGAGTCACTCTGTGTGATTTGCGGGTCTATCGGACATTTTTGTCCCAAGTGTCCCAAGTTCATTCGGGCTCCCTGTTCACCGATCGGCCATTTTACCCGAAGTCCGTTTCTTTCGAGCCCGTCGGACATTTTTGTCCCAAATGTCCCAAGTTCGCTCAGGCTCAATGTTCATGTTTCACCCACATCGGCCGCATCGCGCATTTCACGTACTTTCGTCCCTCATCTCCCGAAAGCCTTTTATGCATCTTTTTCCGCGTCGCCCGCATCGGCCGAATCGTGCTTTCGTGTCCCGTGTGTCCCAAATGAACCAAAGGCCATCCGGGATAATTTTTCCTACTCTTCCCATGTATCTTACTTTTCAAGTTGGTAGATGTGTATTTAATGCACATTTATTACCTTTCTCTCTCCTAAACGGCTATTTAATAAGCTTTCCCCTTACGCATTTTTGCACACTGCTTTCTTGCTATCTATTGCTCATACCCTCGCAATCAAAATTTCTACGCACGCACCCATTCCCCTGCAATTTCATCGAGAGTCTAGACTGTGACCTTGTTTCTCGAGTTGCTATCAACATGAAGATCAAATTTCAAGGTCAGGAGCAAATTTCACCGCTCGAGTCTGCCGTTCCCGATATCGGGGACAGTGAAGTTCGTCACCTGGACTTCGGAGATTTCTGGACTAGGATGACAGACTCGAACCCCTCTCCTATGGCACAAATGATTCATGATAGTGGCTTGGCATTCGCCACTAGTTTCCCAATCTCAGTACAATGTGCAGATAGATACGCAACGCTCATTTCAATCGAGTGAGCTAACGAATGTGCATGGGGAACTCATTACCAAGCTCGATGCTACCACCATTGGCACTGCCCTAAGGATTCCTGAGATGGAAAATTCTATAGTAATCTCTTAGAACCAGGCATAGGCCCTCTTTGACCAAGACAGTGAGAAATACAAGGTGAGGGTAGCGAAGTCTTGGCTTAAAAACCCTAAAAAGGGGGCATCCCGTCTATCTAAGGTTTTGTTTTGTGCCAATTTCAATGAGGAGCTGTTAGATTTTATAATCCTACTAGCTCGGGTCATGGGCTTACCCTCTACCAACGAGTTCCATTTCTGGATGTGCCCCCTTATCAACATGGTGTGTGAAGGAACTCAGAATATCAACTGGGCAGAAATCATCAACATGAACTTAGCAGAGCAGCTGTCCAATGTACAACAAACCAAGAAGTTCTACATGACTTCATACCTGATGTATACCCTAGCAGTGTCAAGGCGATGGTTTGGATTCACATACATTGATGCTCATAAGGGTGACCCTGTATATGCCTACTGCCCTCAATTCACCTTGGACACTAGCAATCACAACTTCAGGAGGGTGAATGATGCTTTCACCATGTACATTGTAAGGCTTCTATGGAGAGTGACACTACAAGGAGGTTCTCGGATGAAGCCATGAGCCTAATAGAGAAGTACGGTGCTTACTTCATCCAATTCAGAAAATTCTCCTATATCAGGCTTGCAGGCTATGAGAGCACCCCTCTTAAGCTCCCTATGTTCTGCAATGATAAAATGGCCTTGATAGAGATATGCAGGCAATTAGACAAGTTACACGGAACTGCAGGGATAAGAAAATTACTAGCCTGCACTTCCCCATATCTTTGGGAAACTACACCTGCAAGACGGCTCTAGATGCACAAAACATAGAAAGAGCCCTAGCTCCCATCACTGTCCATTTCTTCAAGCCAAGAACTTGTTTTGATTTGAAGAAATTTATTGAACAGAACATCAAAATCAATTACTATCATAGGGCAGACACAGAAGACTATTGGGCTGACTGTGTTGATGATTTTGAGGCAAGAAGGAGACATTACGACAGGTTTTCTCTTCCACTGATTCAGGAGCTTAATTTATATCAAGTCCCTGGAAGGGCTTCAGGATGATAATTCCGACCTGTTTTCATATGAATATGACACCTTAATCAAACACACTCCCTTGGAGGATTTGGATTGGTTCAAAAAGGAGAAAGATGATCTGGCTAAAATCTTGGCCCTGTCTTAGTAAGAACCAAGATCTGGTTTGATAGGAAAGTCTGTGAGCTTAGAAGGCATTCAGGTGAGTCCTCCTCCAAGGATACTTCAACACCAAGGAAGGAAGCATTGACACCCAGTTCGGAAGCACCTGTGCAGACTCCTCCTGCCTCATCAACTAAAGGTCCTACATCCTCCACTCCTTCCTCATCCACTCAAGTATATCAGAAGAAAATCAAGGAGGTCAAAAAGGAGCCTGTTGAAGAAGATCCCATGATGAAGCATTCGGAATTGCCCTCAGGTCTAGAGAACATTATTGTTCTCAGTGAAAGCGAAGAGAGTGAAGTGCCAGCCTCCATAAGTGCTCTAGAAGCCCCAATGGATAAAGACAAAGAAGTCCAAAGCACTGAGCTTCCAAGCGCCATTGACTCCTCTGTACCAGAAGCCCCGAGCGCTCCACTCATATCTCAACTAGAGGCAACAACAGTGCACACTTTGAGTGCCATGAGTTCCCTTTCTCTCGGCCCTCTTGCCCCACCTTCCTCTTCCTCCTCTTTTGCATGGGTGTAGCCTTTTGTTGATAGTAGGAAGAGAAAGTCTTCCTCTCGAATCTCAGGACCCAATTTTGATGTTGTGGTGGCCTTATTAGGCACTACTCCTCCTACTCCTACCAAGAAGGCTAGGACTACCTCTAGAATAGTATCTAATGCTCAGGGCCAGCAATTCCTAGAGATAGCCAAGCCCAAAGTAGACAAGCCAGAGCATGATTTGCAAGCATCTGATCTTGAGCTCTCGAGGATCCCTATGGGAGAGTCCACCCCTAAAGGTGAGATTCACAATCTCTAAGAAACAGTCACCAGGGTCATTGGGAGAGTTGAAAAAGGGCAACAAACTATAGAGCAAATCTGGAAGAGCAGCTCAGTTCTTGCGCAGTTTCATCAAGTCATTGTTGTCCAAGGATAAATTTTTAGACCCCACCCCACTAACCACTCTTCCACCACCTGTAATCCTCAGCCAAGATGAAGTCGAAGAATCAAAGATATACACAGATATTCTATCTATGGAAGGGCTATGGAGGCCATGGTGGATGATATGCTCGTTACAGGGTTGAATTTCATTAGTGAAGCCTTCAAACTCCATGAGAAGGTGAATAATCTGCAACAGAAATTCTCCTCCACTATTGGAAACATAGATAAAGAACTCAAACTCTGGAGCAGCTGTATAGTAGACCTTCACCTTATGGGGCAAGCTGATGAAAATATTTTAATGGCAAGCAAGGTCTTTGATGATGCAAAAGATAACTTGTTGAAATCATGGGTATACAGTGTGGAATGGAAAATCAAGGTGCTGGAAGAGGCTTTGGGAGAATTGAAAAATAGCTGGCAGAAAGGTGAGGCCTTTAAGACTTTGGTGGTATCCGCTTTCAAAGATATACATTTCCACCTCCATGATGAGACCTCTGGTGTACCCCTCTCCTTGCAAGAAATCAAAGCTCAATTCAGAGATTTTGTCAAAGATAATTTGTTCAAGGAGGATTCCATTTCCAAGGAAAAGATGAAGGAGATCTACTCTCCAGTCTGCTATTGAAGAAGCAAATAAAGATTATCATACACACATCAAATTTGACAAAGAGATGGAGAAGTGCCTCGAATTTTGGACCCAGTCCACTGCCAATACATCGGTCCCACGTGGCAGAGACATAGCAGAGGCATTGAAAAGATTTAGACAGCGGATCCTAAAATCAGTGGGCCCCTCTCAATCATGAACGCCTGTCTTCTTCTCCTGACTTTTCTCCCTTCTTTCTTTCCTCATCTTGGATTTATTGTAATCAGTTGGGGTTTTGCGTTAAGCAGCCCTTTAACTAAAAGAAGTAGTTACCAAGGGTAACTGATTTGTAAACTATATAATAGCCTCTCCTCACCATTTTTGATGGGGGAACTTGGCTTATTTCTGAAAGTGTAAGAAATAATATGGCAATCAATACAAAAGGATTTTCTTTCTTTGTTCATCTGATTCCTTTATTTCGCAGCTATCTATTAAATATTATTAGATCATTTGTCTGCATAATACCAAGAAGCTTTGTATTCTTGTAAATGTTATTTATGGAACTGTGTGTCCCTCCAAATTGCATCTTAGTAATTCAAATACAAATGGTCCAATTCCATTTCATTGTATTCTACGGAATGCATAAGGAATTACATTGTAGTGGAAAGATTAGTGCGAGCATGGATTCACAAGCTCGACACATATCTCACTCTCAAGCCTATGCATGAGCAAGAGGCTATCCAATTTGCCACGCTGCACCTTGAGGGAGAGCGTATGATTGGTGGCACCATGGGCTTATCACACAAAGACATGATCTTCTGTAATCAAACAAGGAGTTTAGTGAGAAGTTGATTGCGAGATTTGATCGCAGGGATGTAGAGCTTTACTATAGGGACTTAGCACAACTTCGACAGAGTGGACATGTTGATGCATACATCAACGAATTTCAGCATATAGCAGTGATGGTGCCAGAGATGCCTGAGAGGCGAGTGGTGATGTTGTTCATTGAAGGACTTCATGACAGGCTGAGAGGATTGGTCAAGGCTCTTAAGCCTACAACTTTGCATGAGGCTATTCGAACAGCCTTGGACTTGGACACTACTCCAATGCAACCCCAAAGGAAGAATGTCAAGGAGGAAAAATCAAAACAACAAGAGCAGCCCACTTCTTCGAAGGTTGAGTTTACACCCAAGAGGGAGACTGTTTCAAAGAGTGAGCTTCGCCGGAAAAATTTATGCTTTCATTGCAATGATCCGTGGGAGCCGGGGCATAGGTGTCTTGGGAAAGGCAAAATCCATCTCATAAAGGTTGAGGATGAAGAGTCCAAGGATGAACAGGAGCAGCCAACACCAGATATTGCAAATGAGGGTAGACTCACCTATCTTTCAAGAGAAACCAAGTATAATCCATTCATGTTTGAAGGCACAATGTTCGGGTGTAGGATCATGGAACTCTTCGTGATAGTGGATCTACACACAACTTCCTAGATGCAGTTTGGTAGACCAAAAAGGTTTACAATGTGATAACTTTGAAGGCTTTCATGTGACTATAACAAGAGGTCTCACTCTTCCATGCAAGAAGAAGGTCAACCAAGTTAGCATTTTCTTTGGTGATTATACACTTTGTGATGATTTCTATGTCATGGATTTAAAAGATAACAATGTTGTTCTTGGCATGCAATGGCTTCATTCGTTGGGAAGAGTCACTCAAGATGTGGAAACTATGGAGTTGAGTTTCTAACACAACGGGAAACAAGTCACCTTAAGAGCATTCAAGTACATGTTGCCCCATCAAATGACAGCTAAGTCTATGATAGTTTGGGACAAAGAACCATCTCGTGAGGACATCTACGTAGATTTTTCACCGCATATCAGCACGGTCCAGGAAAGAGGTGATGAAGATTGTGGTAAGTTCGTAGTATACATGAGGACATTGGTTTCACTAATGACAAGTAAGTTGCATAAGTTTTTTTCTGCAGTGTTTGAGCAACATTGTATAGTTCACATGAAGCTATTAAAAAAGATTTGACTGGTCTGGGATCCTGGAATGGGTAGAATGCAGAGTTGCAGTTTATGATTGCTTGAGGGCAAGAAATCTTGGGAAGGGAGGATTGTAATGTCCCCTTTTCCCAATCGAAGACCTTTGGCCCATTTAAATCAACTCGACGGCAAAAGGAAAAATATAAGGGTGACTTAAGTCACAATGAGTTATTACAAAGTGCAATTTTTTTTTTTTTAATAAAGCACTTGTATTGATTTATTTGACTTAATAATAAATTTGTAATCTCTAAAGGGGTGCATTACATCTAATATTATGTTGTATCCTTTCTAGCAAAATTAGAAAAAAAGACCGATGCCATTTTTGTGTCATCCATAGGTAAGAATGCACCTTGGAAAAAAGAGGGAAATAGAGTTTAGAAAGGATAAAAGTTATTACTCCTCCCAAGGAAAGTGTGACTTGGCATGAGAAGCCAAAATAAACATTAGGAGTCATCCCTAGAAAAGTGCGACCTGGTTTGGGCATGTTTTTAGGGTATTATGGCACTCTTTTCTTATTGGAAGATGAAAATGTTATTTTGTAATATTTTTCCTATAAAAGGAGAGGGGGCGGCTTGGGTAGGAGACCATAAATCATTTTTATCAAATCTGAAATTGATCTTAAGCCTGGTGCTTTTGTATTAAAATATTCTAAGGACAAAAACCCTTAGTATATTGCCCTCAGAGGACGAAAACCCTCTTGGAGATTAGGAGGAATTTCTATACTGAAATTTCCACATAGAGCCTACATAGAATTTCAGTATATTCCAAAGTAGTAGTTGTTTGTTTTTGCAATAAAAGTTGAAGACCGGTGTTGCAGCGGTGTTGTTTGATTTTCTCTAATGAAGCGACTCATTTTGGGTTGTTATGTGATGTTTGAAGACGTTCCAAGGTCTAAGCCTTGCTGCTATCTATTGTATCGCATTTTTAAAGCTCAAGAGAAGGAACTTTCATTATTATGGATGGATTTATATTACTATTTCAGCCTCTTTAAATCTACAGCATTCTAAGTATCTTTTTAAGTTGATTTATGCCCATAAAATCTGGTTTCATTCATATTTATTATTACACAAGCTTCAAATCTATTTGGGGTTCAGTTTTAAACTAGTTTCCATTCAAACCCTAGTCGCACTTCTTCACATAAAATCATATCTGTATTAGTGTGATTGCCATAATAGTCAAAAATCAGCTTTTGGGTATTTTTAATTGATTTAAATTATTTGAGAACAACCGAGATCCATTTGGGGATCTTTCAATCATAAAGGAAGAATAGTAATAAAGTTGTTCCAATTCCCGATGGAGCATTGTGAGTCCTTGAGAAACCCTACAAAGTATTCAAACAAAACAAGAAACCTTATCACGGTTGGAATACCATGTTTCAGGGGTTTGGAAGCAAGACAAGTGTCTAATGTTAACAAGAAACCATGGAACCAATTCATTATGGGTGATTGAGAGAGTTATAGTGTATTCAAGGTGTTTGTGTAGTGAAAATCCAATGGGAGAAAATATTCTTGATCACATTTGTAAGGAGCAGTCTTCTTTGTTGTGAACTAGTATTGAGGATTTGAGAAACCTTATGGTTGTTAATAGAGAAAACCCCATTCCTTGGTAATCGCTGTTGATAGTGATCCCTATTTAGGATGGTGATTCCATTCCTAACTTATCAACATGATTCTCACCATGCTAGAGTTCGATATTTGAATTAGCTTGATTCCCCTTAAGAACTATGTTGGAAAACAAATTTATGCTTAGAATTGTGATGCCTTAAGTTCTGAAATTTGTGAAGTAGTTGCATGGAATTTGAGCGAAAAATAGACCGAGACAACCATAAAATAGAGAGAATCAGCATAAAAATTTACCCTGAAAAACCCAAAGTGGGAAAATTCGGAATAGTGGTGTTGGCCTCATTATCTCCATTATTAACATGCAAGAATTACATGCCAATCGCTCAAGTTGAGCCTCCAAGAACACTGGGACTTTTTCAGCGTTTCTACAATGCTCTACAAACTTATTCTACTTTAAAAACATAGCGGATAACACGCTTTTCTACAAGAATCACTGAATATACATTTTACAACTCTAGATGATTAAAACATGACCCCAAGGTGTGTATTTATACAAAAAATATGCGCAATTGAGCAATGCGAGATACTTGAAACACTAATACCCATGAAAAGACGAGGAAACATTTCAGCTTCATTCTTGATGGTTGAAGATTTTATTTTCTTATATTAGGGCAGATTTGATAGTCATGCATCTTCTATGTTTTTTCTCTGCTCCATCAAAACAAATTTGGTAGCTGCAAAAATGTCATCATATCATGTTTTTACAAGCTGTTGTGGGCCCCATGATGTCGGATCACCCTCGGGAATTTTTCAGGCTGGTATTTCCCTTAACCATTCTCTACACTTTCCATTTTCTCAATTATGCATCATGGAGTGAATGGAAACATGTCTCAAAACCATTCAAGAAGCTTTGACGCAAGTCTGATTATCTCATTCGGAATCCAATACAATATTTTCACATGATCCGATTGATTCCACCTCTCCCAATTGGGATGCTTTTGGTCCCCAAAAACTTGTGGAATCATAAAGCGAGGAAACAATTCCCTCACTATGTCTTGGGAATATCACCTCGTTATATTTGGCAATTGGCATTTCAATTAAACTTTACAATTTTCTTACTTTTTCTCCTCATTACCTTCTACTACAAAGCAACATCATTGACCAACTATTCTTGATCACTTGGTGCAAATTCTTCAATTGAAGGTAACAAATGATCCTATTCTTCATTATCTAGTAGGGTTCCCAAAAATACATAAGTAATTGACATTCACAATTGAATATATCTTTATGTAGGTATGATATGAATGCACAATGGTATACTAGCTCCACGATCTCAAATGGACTACACCTAAGTGGTTTTAGATTCTTAGCTTAGCCTTGGATTCTTTCTTTGCTTAACTAATGCCACGCCTTGTCATCAACTTGTAACTTGTGCTTGATTATATGTTGATCATGCCACACTTTGTACTTAGCTTGAGACTCCTTCAACTTCTCTTGCACTTGAAGACGAATTTTTCCTATTTTTTCAATGCCATTGTCAAACCTTTGAGTTTGAGAATCAATTTCTTGCATTTCTTATATGTCCCATCACAACATCAAATCGGTTAGGTTGTAAGTGACCAAAACATGCTTCAAAATGAGAGTTATTTGTTGAAGCATTAAATTTCTTATATGTATGTATGAGTGCCGAATGTATGCAAAATTTTCATCCAAACCCTTAGGATGCTTCCTATAATATTCCCTCACAAAGATGCATCAATATCTTGTTGATTACGTTGGTTCGACCATATTTATTTTGGTGAAAGGCAATTGACCTATTTAACCTTGTGTCCATTCTCTTCCACGAAGTAGTCTGAAATATGCTCAAGAACTTTCATCTCTATCTGAAACAATGGAACTAGCCAAGCCAAAGAAAACCCAAGCATCAATGAAAAAACAAATTTATTGCTTGATGGCCCTAAAGAAGTTTCTTTCATGGAATGAGTATACAATTTCACTAAACTGGTCTAAAATGACAAACATATAAGCATGCCTTCCTTTGACATTGAAAAATCTCCCACAATTTTTTTGGAAATGCTTTCCCATGGTCTAGAAAGAACTAGTAGTAACATATGCAATTTCAGATTTACTGTTGCGTGACTTCATCGTGGTATGCAAAACACACCCTCTTATGAATTTAACAACATTTTCTTGCATTTTTGACCAATGCACATATCTTTGCAAAAGCGTTGAAGTCTCATTAGCTGAATTCTTCCTTATCGTGGAATACCTTAACTTGTAGGGAAAACCGTTTTGGAGATGATAGTCTTCTTTGTGCTCAAAATCTGCACTTTTTCATTCTAAATTTGAAGTATATTTTTATTGTTTATTTGGATGATCTACAAGTGTGGAGATGGAAGACCACGGAAAAATCACCGATTTTGATTACACTATATAGTGTACTAGGAACGAACCTTCTTTGTTATACGAGACTTGCATCTTGAAGCTCTCGGTTAAGAAGAAGCTGATCCTTGTTCGGAATTTATAATATTTACATTTTATGTTCATTTCTTTAGCTGTAATTTTTTTAGTTACATAAAAAACAATATGTATAGTTTGCATTCAAACATTTAAAGGTGAAAAAGAAATTGTCCATATTATTCTTGGGACATGGCACCTTGTGAACCATCAAAAAAGGTACAATCAATATTGTAGATGGCTAGAAGTCGGCAAATAACATCAATATCGGTAAAGAGGGTTGTGCACCTAAAACAATTAAATTATATAATGAACGCTAAGAAATCTCTCTTAGATCCATAAGTATGACTTTTTCACGAGTATTTTCACTTTTTATTTAACGCTCATATATGGTCGTGTTTTCAATCAATTTTATCCATTGTGGTTCCCAAGAAACTCATAAACAACTCATTACCCTTAAACCCTTGTTGACTTGATTTTGCAGGGGTAAAAATATTATTGAAAGACATAACAACCAAGTGGATTGTAAATTGTTCTAAAAGCAACGAGGAGAATTCTACAATACACTTTCTATAGTGGTTGTTTAAACCATGGCATCCCACCATAGTTTAAACATTTATATATATGTATAAATACTTTTTTAATCTTATACATACTACTATCAATTGAAACCTTTTAGTTGTTCTCGACTATCCTTTCTGTTACATGACTTTGCATAGATGTAAATCTATGTTCTTCATCAAATTCAATGCTACTATTGGGTATGAAATTTACCAAATATTTTAGGAATATCTAGGTATCTACATACCGAATTCAAACCTCTATTTTTTATGACTTTTTTAACTTGACCAAAAAAATGCTCCAACATTCAATCTATAAGCCTTTTTTGTTGTTCTTCCAATGTGCATTAGTTAAGGGATTGACGTGGGTTCTTGTTTATTGTGAATTAAAGGACAATAAATAGTAGTGAAGGATGGATAGAGTAGTGGAAATCCTAAACCAGGAGAAGAAAAGGGGGTTGAAAATATAGAATTGGTGTTGTTATAGGCAAGTCAATGTTATGTCTATATGGTAAGGCCTATAATAAAACCTCATGTCAAGGGTTTGGTTTTTCAATCAATTTTATATCGGCACTTTATTTTCCCCTTCACGAATTTTCCTCTTTTGCTCTTATATTTAGTCATATTTCAAAATGGATCAATTTATGTAAAGGTTGTTCAAGCACCTAATCAACATGTTCAAGAAAACACACCCATGCCCTCATGCTCAAAACATCTCTCCAAAAAGGTGGCTGGTGTAACAAAGGGGTGAGAAACCATATGGACTAACCTCCTCTTTACGGTTTAAGATTCCTCGCTTTTATTGTTATGGTTGTTTATACTTTCATGCTAGAACTTTAAGCTCTTTTACCATGATTCACATATGTTTACTATTAACAATTTCTTTATCAGATAATTTTTAAAAACTTGTAGAAAACTCTTTCATTGACTTAGGCGTCATCCCTTACTCTCGAAATATTTCATCACTTGGATTCTTCTTGGTGGTTGGATTGCTATATTTAATATAGTATGCATATATATGTCTATTATCTCTTGTTTGTAATGTTGATAGTTATTTTCTCTCCCTTTGGCAACTATCTATCACAACTTTGTGCCAAGTGTTTTTATATATATAACATGTTTTGGAGAGTTTCTTTAATCCTCGATCTATGTACCATCTTAAAATCATTTACATGACTACATAAATTACCTCTAGTACTGTGAATTGACTTAATCTTATGAGAATAATCAAAAGTATAGTATGACATGCGTTTTTCAAAATACTTATTTTAAAGCTAAATATTATTTTGGTGTATTAATACCAAAGTGCATTGTGTTTTGGTGCGTTTATTTGAATCAAGATTTTGTGTTTGTAATTATATTTAACAATATTTCAAAAACAAAGAAAACAATTAACAGTCACGAATATGTTCTCTGGTTGTAGGGGTTGATCTAATTAACTCTTTCACCTTCTCTAGATTTTCTTAGTCTAGTATCGCATTTTGAAACATCATATTCCCACCCCATGAATAGTGATATTTTCCTTTCATTTCTCTATAACTCACTAATTCATTATATGCAACGCAATTTTTCGTGGAATTTTAGAGCATCGCCAATTTAGATTTTTAATTTCATTTATCTTCAAGGATAGTTAACACATATCCAACTTTTGTAGTATTATCTTTTTGCTTCTAATTAAGGTTTCTCAATATGAGGATAACCCAAAGGTTTGGGAAGATGTGGATGCATCTTCCTATTAATATAATGCTAAAGGTAAATTAGTTTTTAAGCTACACATGACAACTCAAGAAAATTATGGCGAAACCTTCATTTACAATGAAATCTTCTAAGAACCAATGCCTTATGTTTTCCCTTTCAAAATTGCATGGCATATAAAAAACAAACTAATAATAGTGATGTGAATAAGCTTGAAATTGTGTACTGGTGATTGTTCATTTTGTTGCAGTTTTCCTCCCATTTAAAGATGCAGCATAATAATTTCATTTTAGGGAGAATTCATGATCGTCATGTGCATGATCGATTGATGTTAGCACAAAAAAATTAGTTCAATGGTATTGTTTCCCATGGAAATAAATTTTCCCAAGTAGGCTCAAAGCCTTTATTTTTTCAATGGGGAAGGTTTCAAGACCAATAAACAACTAGAACATTTAATAGATTTTACTGATATGTTTAGGGGTGGTATTGTTATCATTTCCTCGATTCACTATGTTTGTTGATAGAAGTATATGAAGATTGCTTTTAATATTTTTCTTTTACATTAAGATATGATTTTATTATTGGGCGTGTTACGGAAAAAAAATCTTACAGACCTAGACTATGTATATGTGTGCATTCCATTGTCTAATAAAAGAAAATTCTATAATTTTCATATGTAATTTTATGCTATAGGTTAATGGTTTTTATTGTCATTGCAAGCATGAGTAAAATATTATTTTTGAATAGGTGTATAATGCACCCATTCTTTGTATAGTCCCGGTCCAATTCATTTTGTCATTTAGATCCTGCTAGGATATTTAGTGCTTATAAGCAGTTATGATGTACGATCAATTCATGCATTTCACACGATAGTTGCATGAATTGAACTAGTGGAGATAGGGTCTTCAATGGCCCTGGTTTAGAGATGACATCAAATTTAAAATAATGATCTTATGAAAGAGGCCATGAAATATTTTATTTTGAAGCCCAAACAATAAGGTTAAGGGCTTGATTTTTCCATTATAAAACTTCTCTTTACATTCTTTGAAGTAATCCCTTGGTGTATTTGATACATGCATGTCTTTTGGGTTTAACTTTCAGCTGGAGAATGTTGGCAGTGATTTGCTAACTGGAATGTTGGGAAGATTTACATTCCTAAGAAATAGATAGATTTTGGCCTTTACATTTTAAAGACTTTGTAGGTTTCAAATATTACTACTTAACTCTTCCATTTGTCTTCCTCATTATTACTTGTTATTTACATTCTCTTTGCAAAATATGAATTTTTGTATATTTCATATTTCTTTGGCCTTAAAGAGTGAAATCATCTTTCCCAATATACCCCTCTTGTGGGTTTCCCTTTCATTCCTACGCCTATCGGCATCTCCAATGCACTTTGAGGTGCATTTTCTAGTCATTGAGTGTTTTGTCTTTGTTATGGCCTCTTGGGATGTTCTCATACAGACATCGTAAGGGCATAATAAAAAACTGGAGGATGCAAAGAGAAGAGAAAAACAACAAGAATGACATGAAATCTAGTGCATTACATGTTCACAAATGTGGATGAAAATTCATTTCATGAAAGACAAAATCCAAGACTACTAAAGAAAGGGTCAAACCAGTAAGAACACTAGAGTCTTTTGTTTATAATTCTTTCAAGTGTTTGGAAGTAGAGCTGTCTAGCTAGGAAAAGTGCCAGTGGAAATTTCTTCTAGAGACGATGTTGAGATGTGTGAGGAGAATCTAATCCAGTCAACTCCTATCTATCGAAGAAAAAATGATACTCTAATAGTTTATAATAGCCCACCACAACCCTTGAAAGGATTTGTTGATTCCTTTAGACAATGATGGATATAGTAAAGCTCATTTACCTCTCTAAGGTGAGCCGATTAACAAGAATGCAAAACAAAGGGAAGTGGTATGCGGCTGAAAACCAAATCCCCTTCAATATATATCTCAAATGGAATGAAAGGAAACCAAAGTTTATCATTTCCTAGGAGCTGGCTTAAGAGATGGTTGATTTGAGCAACAAACCAAAAAGAAAAAATACCCTGGTAATTGATTGGAATTTGTTTGTCTTTGACGTGCTTTGTAGCATCTATCCACCATCCCATAGATAATCTAGCCTTATTTTACAACTTATGTTTTCATATATTTATACATGATCTCATTGTTATGTTTATTAAATTTAAAGAGGCAAGGTGACATCATGACTTCTCATGATAATACTTGCTCACTGTAAATGTGTACTACCTTTATAAATCTTGGTTTCAACTATTTCCATTTCCTTGTGTCGAGACCTTTACCATCGCTATTGTGTACCGAATTTTGCAAGAAGATTGTAGATTGCCTTAGAGGATATTATATGATGATGTATCATAATCTTAGCTGGACAAAGACAACTACTATCGGGAGTATCTAGAAGATTTTATATTACCAATATAATATTTGTTTAGTTGAGAAATTCAATCATGAGGTGTAGCCTAGTTATATTCGTTATTTGTTTCACAATATTCCAACATAAGATAATCATTTGATTCTATATTGCAACTCACTAATAAGGAAGGAATGTAGTTTTTGAATCTTGATTCTTAAGATTACATCTTTCATATACCGAGATAAAGATGAACATTAGTCTAAACAAGACTCTATAAACTTGAAAAAAATTAATTACCCGACATGTTTAGTAACATTTAAGACATTTGTGGGGTTTAATTATTCAATCTTTCAATTTATATAGCATTGTCTCTAAGAGAATCTTGTATAGTGAGAAGGATCTTGTCCCCTTCAAGCATAGTGACCAAGAGATGAGAAACGACATGGGTACAAATAACTATATCAATCCTCAATCATTGATATAAATAATTGATAAGTTCAATTAATTAATCTACTAGTTACTAAATTGGTTAATGGATCAGGTACATTGATTAATTGATTAAACATTCAATCAATTATTTTATACAAAATGAAACTAAAAATAGGAAGGCCGTTAATGACTTGTTTTCAAAGGAATTAATTTAATAGTTGATATAAAGGAATTTATAAACAGGTGCATTTCCTTGGTGTAATATTTCATATTCCCCTTCACACATGGATGCGTACACATATTTTACTCAAAAATTCAGATTTAGTATCATTTAACACGATAAATCTAGAACCCTACAACTTATACTCAACAAAATGTATGCATTCATTTGATAATTTTGTTCATTTCTCCTTAGAATTTGCTAGGAGGTCAATTTGTTGAACAATGTATGTGTAGTGAGTCCTCTACATTCTTGTTTCTTGATTTTTATGCATGTTCTTGATCAAATGTTTTATGCTGGTTTATTGCTTAGTTTTTTAGATTTTTATGTTTGACAACATGTTGAGCAATATAATATGTTGTATGATTTTTGACCATCGGAAGAATAATTTATAAAAGTCTCATGGGGACTTGTTTTCTTTGGTATAGGTCACCGATTGCGAGTTCATTAAACACACACAATAACTTTCCGTTTCTTTTCATGCGATAGGATATCCTATTGTTTAGTTCCTTTACTAGGAATTTTCAATTTAGACTATCATCAAGGTAGGTTTGTTGAAAAACAATGGTCTTGTTATTGATTTGCTAGAGCTTCTTGATTAATTGTGTATTAAAGGGTTCTGGCCACTTCTAGAGTTCCATGCATGGCACTTGAGTACTTTTCATTTGGCTTGTTGGTCAAGTCATCCCCGTCTTGATTAAATGCTAGGTAGTAAAAGTTTTGTAATGAGCCTAGGTTCAGGAAAAAAAAAATTGTTCTATGTTATTAGAAACATATTTTCCCAAAAAAACGTGGATGCAATTTGTGTTTTACCAAAGCAAGTGGTATCGTATATACTTACCCTTGTCCCTCAATTTTTACGCCGAAGGCATTCTCCCTATGGGAAAGACCTTTGCGGACGTTTCTACAACTAAGTTAAATTTGACGGTTCTACGCCGTCTGGACGTTTTCACGTTTTTAACATTTTTTTTGGGCATTTTCTCATTTTTTGCGGCTTCAATCTTGTCTAATTTGCTCGCCTTAGAAGTTAGGATCCAATCATTTTATCTGTGATCATGAAAGTATCCTCAAAAAGGGTTTTTCCTCGGCTTTTGGAGAGCTACGAATGAGTTTGACATGGGAATGTTTGCTTTGTTGAAGTTTTAAGATCTCTGTCGTAGTTTTTAAGTTCCCATTTCTCGACCGTATGGAGTCCACCTAGATTTTATTTTATTTTAACGCCTGCTCTCCTTTGCTTTGTTTCTATAGATTGACCATAGTAACGTTGTGCTTTGGGGCATGTCTTCAACAGGTGACCAGAGGCCTGGCATTTGCAGGTAATGTTTTAGCCTTCCACTTCTTCATTTTTTACAGTAGAATAGAAATTATCTTATTTGCAATCTTATTCTCTAGAACTAGATTCCCAAACCATACATTCAACAAGGAGAAATGAAATTGTGTATCAATTTTCCTGCATCCATATAGTTTATAGCAAGGTGCTCACTCACCTCAATGAACACTAGCAGAGCTCCAAACTTCGGTGCATTCTCAAACAAAAAACTAGTGTTATTTGCAAACCAGTCAATTGTACCCTCATTACCAATATAAACAAAAATGGGAGCCTTCTTCTTTGCCCCACCCCAATGCTTGTCATTGATAAGGTATCTCTGCTGAAAAACTTTATATCCTTGGGGTCTGTATGTGAAGTGATCTAGAATCTGAGAAAAGTAGCGGGTCTCATATTCCACCAGGGGATGTTCTGCTTTTTTTCCAGCATAGAATTTGATCTTGTTCTACTCTTGCTGAAAATACTTCTTCCATGAATACCCAACAGAGGAGGAGGAGGAGCTCTAGCACATAGGCTACTTGTTCCTGCAGTGCTAAGCACATAAACAATACAAGGAGGCCTGCATGAATACTAGCTATTTAAGATTTTAAGATTTTATCCAATCATATATTAACATTTTCTAATATCTTAATAACTCTTAAGGATTTCTTCGTGGGTTCTTTCCACAAGATTTATGGACTTAAAAAATTTGTAAAAATCAATATGACAACAAAATGGAATATATCTTGAGAATTTTTGCAGAATATTTATTTATCATGTTAAAATCTTATAATATGAATAGACAAAGTATATGTATCAACATTTTATCCTTCTGACTAATATTTTTATTATATATTAAAAAGGCTTATCGATAAATTGTGTACATAATTTTTTATCTTATCAACCTACCACAACATTATAATATGAAATTACATAAAACAAATATTTTAAAAATTAATAATCTCATACCAATAATTTACAAGAATCGTGAAAATACAACAAGTTTGTAGGATACGATAAAGAAACGTTTATTCAATAACAACATAATACAATGAGGTATTGAATTACTTCACACATTAACATTTAATTTATGAAATTATAAGAAATATATCATGCTAAATAAATCAATTGATAAAAAATGGCAAAAATATTGAGAACATGACTTATTGTAGTGCCCAACTCATTAAAATAAAAAAATAAACAAATAAATAAGTTAGAATTTAAAATAATAATACAAATAAAGTGTGTTATATTTAAAATATATATGTTGAATGTAACTTTAAAGCACTATTGTATTTAACTTGGGAGTGTGAAATCTTAAATTCCAAGCTATGTATTTGAACGATTAATATTATTTATTGAAATTAAAAACAATTTAAAAGAATAAAATATAATGGTAATAATATTGTTACATGTTCTAGATAACACGTTAGGCTTTCTTTTCATGATCACATTCGAAGAACATTATAATAATAATCAAATTTTTGCAAGTGTCACGCGTAATACCTGGTTTAGGGTTGAAAGAGGGAGTCACTATAATCCATGGAGTAATTGTTTTTATAATAATAACGACGATAGTTAAAATATCAAACAAGTTTTTAAAATTTTAAGATTAATAACAAAAATTTAATGATAATTATGGGGAACGAAGGCGTTCCCCTATGGTAAAGGACCTCCGGACGTTTCTACAACGATGTTCAATTTGACGGTTTTTACGCATTTATCGGACGTTTTTGCATTTTCCTACTATTTTTAACGGATTTTTTATGCGCCATGGTCTGCAATTTTGGGGTTGCTTTCTTGTGCATGGGACTGCATCTATTGGCATGTCTTTTCACTTTTTGGTCTACTTTTTGCGGCCACATTCATATTGATTTGGATCAGACTGCAAGCATTTTACAAATGATATTCAATACACAAAGAAAGATATTCTATTCAACATACTGATTACAAATAATACAGAGGCTAATAAATAGCCATGGAAATAGAAAACTGACTTCCTACAAACCAGGAAGTCACACAACAAAACACCCGTTAATATCATTACGGGTACAACAAAATTATATTGTGGAAACAATATAACAAACCTGTATTATTAATAATGAGTTATAATATAACTCATATTAATAATATTACAATAATAATGAGAGCACTATGATATTAAATCCTAACATTCCCCCCCTTAGTGCGAACATGGGGAAAACACCATCTTCAACCAAGCAACATGCCGCTCCGTAGCTTGCACATGGTCTCGATCCTCAACACTGACTGTGGGAACTACATCATCCAGGGACCGTTCAACCTATTAGATGAATACATGAATTGGGACCGTTCAACCAATTCACATCAACCATCAAATCAGTCTGATCAAGAACACTTCCTGTAATAGTATCAATGGTACAAATCATTATCATCTCGGGGGACACACAAGCACTGCACTGCACACAGGAACAGGGATGCTCATCTGTTCTTATTCATCACACAAGACACAAAGATGTCACTAAAGCAGTTTGCGGCCTCTGAGGTAGTGACGAACTCGAGGACGCTGATTGTCCTCCTGCCTCCGTTGCCTCCTTCCTCCGATTGACATACCGCTTAGGTCAGAGAAATGTGCTCAGACTTCTTTTCCGAACTTCTCATTTTTCGTAAAAGATGTTCTTTGTATTCTTTAGCTGTCAACCTTTTTATTTTTAGAGATCTAGGTGGTTCAAATTCACTGTCACCTTTATATCCTTCTTCTAAATTTAGCATAGCTGAATTTTCTTGATCTTGTACATTTTTTATGTCTCTCTCCATGAGAATACATTGTTTTCTTCTTTTCTTGACCATTGTGAGATAGGTGTCGGATACAACCGAAAATGCACCCCCCCTTTTTCTTTTTTTTTTTTCAATACAAAATTATTTATTTTTCAGATTTTTATAATGACTCAATTTTTTTGACTTTTGACTCTAACTCACAATGCATTTTTGACAAGACTCTTGACACCACCTAAAATCACCTATTTGACTTTTACAATTACATGACTTTGACAAAACAACAAGGACTTCATAACATATGATGAATCAACTATGAAATATGACTCTTAGTTACCACTCGACTCGTGATTTTTGACTTGATTTTAATAAAAACAACAATTAACTAAAACATACACGGAAAACGACTTGGCCACTTTAGAGACAACATTGAATTGGTAAAGGAGTTTACTAACAAAACCAAAAAAACAACTAGTGGACACACATAATGGACAAAGCGTATAATCAAAATTAAAACTATAAAAATGTTGACTTTTAAAACTAAAACTATAAGGAAAAAATTCGGTGGAATAATAATGGAAGGAAAGGAGTGAGATGTATTTAACCTCACAAACGAACTGATGTACAGACCAAAGACTCTTCACAATGACAGAAAGACATAACTACTCGCCTAAAGTTTCGTGGAGTCTCCAACAGACGCCACTTAAATGCATGCCAGATGCGAGCAGAATCATGGAATTCGCAGGAGAATGAGATGTGGTTTTCTAAACCATGAACACTTTGATAACAGGTATTTTTATCAAATAATGTCTGATCCACTGGTTGAACTGGCGATTTATCCGTTGGCGAGACCAATTTTTGATCTGATTTGCAGATAAATACGGAGCAGAGGAGCAACTCTCGTTGAAATCTAATATACACGTTTTGTGTATAAGCTTCAACTTTGCATGTACAGTGCCACTATCCCTTCTTGTCACTGTTCCACGTGATGTCTCTCCAAACAGCTCGTCAAATGTCAAGATGATGTGGGTCTGACTTTGTGAATATTAAAGCAAATCAACAGAATGGAGATGAGGTATTGGGCAGTCACGTGTTGCAGACGATCTGATAGAACATTTGACAAATAGTTTACACACCACAGCCTCTACCAAGCCGTATTCATCTAACAGCAGGTGTAAATAATGATTCCTCAAATCCTCTGCTGAATATAAATCCAACTACAAAACATTGTTACAGGCGGTGGGCAAACTACAATGTGGCACGATGTGGATGAAGATTGTAAAAAATAAGCACAGGCTACAGGTAGAAGAATGCACAAAGGACGGATCACAATTTTCTAGAAAGATCAGGTTGCAACGAATAGAGATGTACAAGAGAACATAATCAGGCTAAGAAATATGAATACATACTAAGTATTTACCATCAAAAGCACCAAGAACACAGATCTTGTTTCTGCAGGTTTCCACACGACTGCACAGGTATGTGAATGTGCGCACCAAGAAAAAACAACTGCAGACTCTCATCGAAATGAACCTTGCTCAAAGAATGGAGACCGGACGTATGGAAGAGGCATTTCTGGATCTCAAGCGCTCTGATACCAAATATTGATTTGGATCAGACTGCAAGCATTTTACAAATGATATTCAATACACAAAGAAAGATATTCTATTCAACATACTGATTACAAATAATACTGAGGCTAATAAATAGCCATGGAAATAGAAAACTGACTTCCTACAAACCAGGAAGTCACACAACAAAACACCCGTTAATATCATTACGGGTACAACAAAATTATATTGTGGAAACAATATAACAAACACAGTATTATTAATAATGAGTTATAATATAACTCATATTAATAATATTACAATAATAATGAGAGCACTATGATATTAAATCCTAACAATTCAAATGCGCATAGGCTTATTCTTCTACAGTCCTGCGGACCTGTGCATTCGGGCTTCTGTTTTGCATTCTGGGCACGGTGATTCTCAGGGTTTTTGCATCTTTTTTGGGCGCCTTTTTCCCTGCTTGCTAGGCGTGGTGTCTTGGGGGTTTTTTGCGTCCAATTTGGGCGCTATTTTTCCCTGCATGGTGGACAGTTTTTGTGCCCTGGTTAAGCCGTTTTGGCTTCTTTTCCTTGGCCGCCCTTATTCCTGTCGTGGCTTCGTTTTTGCATGTTGAGCGTGGTTTTTAATCAATAAAACATATGACAAAAGTTTTCAACGAAATTGGTGACTTATATTATTGTTCATTGCACACTATTATAATCATGTAAATATATAATCTAGAGATTGAAAATTGTTGCTTATAGAGTCTGTTGTTGCTTATTTGTCAAATAGTTAATGTCTCTTCCACATATTTATTCTAAACAAACATATGTGGCAAATAAACCATTAACTCTGGACATTTTTGTAAATTAACTATCAATTTGTTAAATTATTGACATCAATAAAATGGCTTCATATGTTTTGCTCCTTCCCAAATGATTTCGTTCATCTAGAAGAATGAGTGACAAAATGACAACTATCATCAATGTTACATAAGAGAATATAATTGCAAAAATTGGCCCTCTTTTGTTAATGGACCTCATTTGCAAGCCATATACAACTCTTGAAACCATTATTCCATGCTTAAATGATAAAAAAACCCAAATAGACAAATCAATAAACTTAAAAATTAATTGCTCATTTTTAACTACACAAAAGATTATAAACATCAACTATAAAATTCATACAACATATATAACAATCAATAATTGAAAGTTCCATCCCAAAGCCCAAACAAAAGGATTTTGTTAACAAATGAAGCCTATCATAGTTGGTTGTAGTGAAGCAAAAAAACACATCAATGCTACCAATGACTTTTAACCTAGATATATCTTCGTAATTTTAGACTGCAAATCAAATATAATAATATGTGAATATTACAGATCCCAATATATTTAGAGTTATGGCAAGTTCAAGTTGAAAACTTGAAAAATAATCCATGTACAATGTGCAATCTGACTCATGCTTATTAATATAGAACCTTCAATATAATCCACACCTACTCCAAAGGAGGCTTTAATCTATTTTTTTAATGGAAAAAATTGGATCTCCATTTGGCTCAGATTTATGTATTTGAGGAATTAATCTCTTTGTGAATATAAGAAGGATATTGTGCCCCCCTCCACATTCCACATAATTGTGAATGATTTGACGACCGTTTGCATGAGGGATTTGATTTAGGTATCAATTTTTAATTAAAAGAACAAATACAGAGGATTTGTTGGCATTGACATGTAACTGATCTAAATTGCAGAACAATGACCAAAAGTTTGACAATTGTTCCTTTTCATGGTACGTTTTTAAATTTCCATACATTGTCGATCCTGTCCAAGTGTAGGGAAAAAGAGAGAGAAGATAAAGCTCACATCATGTTAATCAATAACAGCCTCATCAGGATAGGGCGAAAAAGCACTGTTGATATACACCACTTTGCTTGGTAGGACCCCTCTTAACATCTGCATATTTTGATAACCATCCACCAAATGAAGAATTTGGTTTGATAAAGATAAGGAGACTCAGACGTGTTGCTAGAAAGGCAGCTACTCAAGGAGGCTCCTCCCATAAGAATTTATACATTTTTGTGGATGAATTTATAGGTAAGGTATTGCATGGTTAAATCATTCTAACTAATGGTAGGCTTTAATAAGTGGTTTACACATTAATCACAAGTTTTGGATGCTTTATTTCATTTGAAATATGTTATTCTCTTCTGAATTATGGAGTAACATTTCTAACAGGGCTGGAATTGAATTGTCTCAGGGAAAGTTTTTTTTTAAATAATAATTTGAGTTAAAGGGTTACAATTTGAAAAGAATTCCAGATAGGTTGCAACACTATATGACAGTGGCATCACAAGCAACCCAAACACCTGGGACTTGATATCAAAATTTATAGGCATAGATCTATAGTAAGCCTAAAACAGCCCAAAAACCTGTTTCTCTGTGAATTTTTATATTTCACTGTGCGAGATAAATTGTTTTCAGAATTATTCTCTTCGCTTTAATGGAGTAACATTTCTAACAAGGCTGGAATTGAATTGTCTTAGGGATTTTATTTATTTTTAAATAATAATTTGAGTTAAAGGGTCACAATTCAAAAGGAAGTCTGGACAGGATGCCACACTATTTGACAGTGGTATCACAAGTGGCCCAAAGACCTGGGACTTGATATCAAAATTTAATAACACCGACATGAGAAGGCAGCAGAGATGAAGAGGTTGCAGATACAAACTGAACAATGGAAGAAGGTCGCCGATGCAGCTGCAACTGTTTTAGCTGCTGCCCACAACGGGGAACTTAATGGTAAAGTAGTGGAAAGATCAGCCTCTCTGTTATCAGATTCTGATGTTCTTAACATGAGATTCTCATCTCCCATGAAGGATGATTTTGATACCTTGCCGAACTCCAAGAAGAAGAAAGCCATGATAAAGAAAATTGGGGATTTGTGGAAGAAACGGGGTCAGAAGTGAGGTTTCCAGCAATAGCCTTAGCAACTTCAGGCATGTCTACATTTGATACATTCTTAAGCTAATGATATTTTTGACAAGAGGTTGCTTGCTTGCCTGCTTTAGGAGGGTATGTAATTTGATTGCAAAATTGAAACACTTAACAACCTTTAGTATGTTGTACTACTTTTTTCTGGAAGCATCCCTTGATCTTTGCAGCACCATCAGCGTCCTCTCTAGAAGCATATGATCAATTTGGAACAGAATCCACCAATATCTCGTCACCCGCATGGTTCAGAATCTTGAAAACCTGAACACAATCCGATTCCAGGTGATGCCTCCCATGGCTTTTTATCCGGTGGACTGGACTCGAGATCCACACTATTTTCAGTGGCCTAGGGATGGCAAAGTACGGATAAAATGGATTAAGGAAAAGTTGTTGCAGATGGAGGGCGAAACTTATGTGGTGCACCTCTGGAATAAACAGAGCCGACACTTGCAGGTGGAAGAGGGTAGCATTATTCACCACATCTTCCATAAATGTTGCTACAACATTTGCGATGAAAAACATTTTTTACAAATTACTCATTCTTTATAATTATAACTAAATTTTTCATTCTCCTCTTAGATGTGAAACTCGCAAATGGTAAAGAAAAATGGAAAGAGAGACTCTCTGTCTTTTGTTCAGATGGGGCAGTGGAATCAGAAAAACACTTTATTACAGAATGCAATGCTTATAATGACATTCTTTTAAAATTAACAAAAGAAAATCAAAAAAATCTGGTTGTACTGTCTCATAAACTATTTTAAACCTTATAGATATTACAAAGTTTTTATTTCACTTCATTTCATTTGTATATCATGTGGATTGTCATTGAATCTCTATTATTTTGTAGTTTCTTGTATGTGATTGCAATATACCACACGTGTGTTTGTTGAATTCTTCATTCCTTTCCAGGGATTCATGGTGCTCTACTACACTTCATTGTATTAAATAACGTAACTTAAAATCGATAGCATTGTATATATTTAAAATGGCGAAGAAGAAACGGTTTCCGAATTTCATTAATTTAGGTGGATAAAACGTGGCACCAATCAAAGTTTGGTTCTTCTTAATATCCATTATCATCATTCTAACTCAACCATTCTAAGAAACATAAAGTTAATTTTTCTTATAATATCAGTTAATTTTTTATATAATTATCATTCTAAGAAACGTACCATTTTCATAGTTATTATATTGACAATAATTGAGCTTAATAAAAGCGAAAGAAAATTGAAATGGTGGCTAGCAACAAATCAATCATTGTTTGGACTTATTTAATTAATAGGTTGAATATAATGAACTTTGACATTCTCATCTTGCCTTACAAAACGTTCAGAAGCTTCACAAATTATTTTTTTCAAGTATCATGTACAATAATACAAACTTGTTTGCTTGAAGTGAATATGGCATTAGAAGTCTTGCTTTGTTTGGTCACTAGTCACTCTCCACTTTGCAGCCACACGTACAAAATGTGTTCTTTACACTTTTCACAACGAAGGTACTCCATTCTGCAACATGGGTCCCCTCCCACATTTATCGAATCCCAAAAAAACAAATAGGTAACTTACACCATTCGACATTCACATTACATTGTATACATGCGATTGCTAGTCAATTATTAAGGTTGAACAAACATGGACACAATTTGTCTTTTACTTAAGGTAAGCGGTATTATATTTACTTATCATTGTCCCTTGATTATCAATTATTAAGGTTGAACAATTTATGTAGGATTTTGCAAATGTCTAATAGTTGATCTTGAAAAGTGAGGACAGACAGTCCGGGTTCGGCCTAAAAATAAAACCCCAGCATTTCTATTTTTAGAAACCCGCCCAAATTAGAAAAGAGAAGGCGTACAAATAAAACCCCAAGGCGCACAAAATAAAAACCACAGCAGAGCAAGATCTGAGAACCCGCATCCTAAATCTGGCGTCCGCCATACTTACATTTGCGAAGCTCTAAGGGTGAGCTTATAGGCTAGCTGGATAATAACTCTGCGTTGCATATAAGAGGTATTGTGTTCAAACCTCATCTCTACCTTTGTGAAGCTCTGTTTATTTTTTTGGCGCAATGATGGGGGATAATCAGCGTATTCATCCGGCGGCGGAACACATAAAATCCCTGCCACTGCCGCCAGCGGCGTCGGCTCTGCCCGAAGGCACCTACTTCTTTCAGCCACAGCATAGGCGAGGAAATCGCAAGCCTGGATATTACAGCCCCCCTCACCTGCGCCCAAATTCACGCTCCTGCGGGTTTTGCTGCCTTGGCGTCCTCGCTGTTTTCCTAATGCTGCTCATCGTCGCCATTCCCTGCGCCGCTTTTTACTTACTCGATGAACCCCATGTTCCAAGATATGATGTAGAGCATATTGGTGTCAATCAGTTTTTCTTTAACAAAGATGACAGCCTCATTGCAGAGTTCAATCTTACTATACGGGCAGTCAATTCCAATAAACAAATGGGGGTTTACTACCGGAAGACAAATCGAGTAGCGGTATTATATGCCGAAAAAGAATTGTGTACGGGTAGTTTCCCGGCTTTCTACCAGGGTTACCACAATACCACCAATTTAAAGGTGGGTGTCGTGGGGTCCTGGGTTCGAATCTTGCAGGGGCTAAGATCTAATCTGGATGCGGAGCAGAGGAAGGGGAAAGTGCCCCTGGTTGTTGCTGTCGACGTGCCTGCGAAAATAAAGGTGGGGCGATGGAAATCTCCCGAGATTGTTGCACGGCTGCGATGCAGGCTCACTGTCAATAAACTGGCGGCTAAAGAGAATGTCAAGATTACAGACAGCAAATGTAAATTAAATATTAAATTTATAGCCTGGGGTTACATTTTTGGTTAGGGTTTTAGAATTCCTATTATATTGTAAGGTTTGAATTCCTATTGCTGCAGTTCAATTCGCAGCTTCAAAATAGTTCTCTCAATTTTTTGGCTGTTAAGATGCTGAAAAAATAATGTAATTTGGTCAATTTGTTGAAATTTTTTTGTCAATTTGTTGAAATTTTTTGGTCAATTTCTTATTCACTGTCAGAACTGGTTTGGATACCATTTTATGCAATAAGGAAGATGCACTCCCATGATCTTCAGTAATATGCTGCAAAACATAATATATTTCTCATTAAAACTTATATAAATGCATAACAACGCTAGGTTCATAAAACCTTTCTTGCTTCCAAAACATTGGTCATTCCCCTGACGAACACGTACTAATCTCTCTGCATAGAGCTGGTATTCCTGAAAAAACTTACATTTCTTATTCTGCTTGCCTGGCTCAGAAACCTCTTTATGCAAGAAAGAGGATGCACTTCGACGATCTTGACAACTATGCCCAAAAACAAAGGAATATAACTCTGTGTTGCATGAGGTAAGACTATGCACAATTGATTGAATGATTGAAAGGATTGGAGCGTGAATGAATGGAATCTGTGTGGAGGTATAAAACAAATGAGGTCTAAGTTTACATAACGACTAGGGTGATAGTACTAAGTTTGCATAATGACTAGGGTGATAGTATGGTAAAGGACCCTGCATGCAGTTTGAAAGAGTATAGGACTGTGATTGCAGTTTTGTCCCTAAGGAAAGTTTATTGGAGTGACTCCAATCTGTGTCATAGAGGAAGAATAGTAATAAAGTTGTTTCAATACCTGAAGGACATTGTGAGTCCTTGAGAAACCCTACCGTGTTCAAACAAAACAAGAAACCCTCTCACAGTTGGAATACCCTATTTCAGGGGTTTGGAAGCAAGAAAACTGTCTAATGTTAACAAGAAACCATGGAACCGTGTCATTAGTGGGTGTTTGAGAGAGTTATAGTGTATTCAAGGTGGTCGTGTAGTGAAAATCCAATGGGAGCAAAGATTCTTGATCACATTTGTAAGGAGCAGTCTTAACTGTTGTGAACTAGTATTGAGGATTTGAGAAACCTTATGGTTGCTAATAGAGAAAACCCCATTCCTTGGTAACTGTGGATAGTGATCCCTATTTAGGATGGTGATTCCATTCCTAACTTATCAACGCGAATCTCACCATGCTAGAGTTCTGATCTGACTGAATTAGCTTGATTCCCCTTAAGAACTATGTTGGAAAACAAATTTATGCTTAGAATTGTGATGCCTTAAGTGCTGAAATTTGTGAAGTAGTTGCATAGAATGTAAGCGAAAAATAGACCGAGACAACCATAAAACAGAGAGAATCAGCGTAAAAATTTACCCTTGAAAAACCCAAAGTGGGAAAATTCTGGAATAGTGGTGTTGGCCTCATTATCTCCATTATTATCATGCAAGAATTAAAGCCAACTGCTCAAGTTGAGCCTCCAAGAACACTGGGACTTTTTCAGCACTTCTACAATGCTCTACAAACTTATTCTGCCTTAAAAAAATAGCTCAGATAACATGCTTTTCTACAGTAATCAGCCGATTATACATTTTACAACTCTAGATGATCAAAACATGACTCCAAGGTGTGTATTTATACAAACAAATATGCGCAATTGAGCCATGCAGAGGCTTGAAGATTTTATTTTCTTATAGTGGGGCAGATTTGATAGTCATGCATCTTCTCTGTTTTTTCTCCTGCTCCATCAAAACAAATTTGGTAGGTGCAAAAAATGTCATCATATCTTGTTTTTACAACTGTTGTGGGCCCCATGATGTCTGGATCACCCTCAGGAATTTTCTGAACTGGTATTTCCCTTAACCATTCTCTACACCTTCCATTTTCTCAATTATGCATCATGGAGTGAATGGAAACATGTCTCAAAACCATTCAGTAAGCTTTGACGTAAGTCTGATTATCTCATTCAGAGTCAAATACAACATTTTCACATAATCCGATTCAGATTCCACCTCTCCCAATTGGGATGCTTTTGGTCCCCAAAAACGTATGGACTCATAAAGCGAGGAAACAATTCCCTCACTATGTCTAGGGAATATCACCTCGCTGTGCTTGGCAATTGGCATTTCAATCCAACTTTACAATTTTCTTGCTTTTTCTCCTCATTACCTTCTACTACAAAGCAACGCCATTAACCAACTATTCTTGATCACTTGGAGCAAATTCTTCAATGGAAGGTAACAAATGATCTTCTTCTTCATTATCTAGTAGGGTGCCCAAAAAGACATAAGTAATTGACATTCACAATTGAATATATCTTTATGTAGGTCTGATATGAATGCACAAGGGCATACTAGCTCCACGATCTCAAATGGACTACACCTAAGTGGTTTTAGATTCTTAGCTTAGCCTTGGATTCTTTCTTTGCTTAACTAAAGCCACGCCTTGTCATCAACTTGTAACTTACGCTTGATTCTATGTTGATCATGCCACACTTTGTACTTAGCTTGAGACTCCTTCGACTTCTCTTGCACTTGAAGATGAATTTTCCCTATTTTATCAATGCCATTGTCAAACCTTTGTGTTTCAGAATCAAGTTCTTGCATTTCTCGTCTATCCCATCACAACATCAAATGGATTAGGAGGTAAGTGACCAAAACATGCTTCAAAATGAGAGTTATTTGTTGAAGCATGAACTTTCCTATTGTATGAGTGCCGAATGTATGTGAAATTTTCATCCAAAGCCTTAGGATGCTTCCTATAATATTCCCTCACAAAGATGCATCAATATCTTGTTGATTACGTTGGTTTGACCATATCTATTTGAGGCAGTTGACCTATTTAACCTTGTGTCCATTCTCTTCCACAAAGTAGTATGAAATATGCTTAAGAACTTTCATCTCTATCTGAAACAATGGAACTAGCCAAGCCAAAGAAAACCCAAGCATCAATGAAAAAACAAATTTATTGCTTGATGGCCCTAAAGAAGTTTCTTTCATGGAATGAGTATACAATTTCACTAAACTGGTCTAAAATGACAAACATATAAGCATGCCTTCCTTTGACATTGAAAAATCTCCCATAATTTTTTTGGAAATGCTTTCCCATGGTCTAGAAAGAACTGGTAGTAACATATGCAATTTCAAATTTCTGTTGCGTGACTTAATCGTGGTATGCAAAACACACCCTCTTATGAATTTAACAACATTATCTTGCATTTTTGACCAATGCACATATCTTTGCAAAAGTGCTAAAGTCTCATTAGCTAAATTCTTTGTTACCCCTGGAATACCTTAACTTGTAGGGAAAACCGTTTTGGAGATGATAGTCTTCTTTGTGCTCAAAATCTGCACTTTTTCATTCTGAATTTGAAGTATATTTTTTTATTGTTTACTTGGATGATCTACAAGTGTGGAGATGGAAGACCACAAAATAATCATGGATTTTGATTACACTATATAGTGTATTAGGAACCAACCTTCTATGTTATCGAGACTTGCATACTAAAGCTCGGTTAAGAAGAAGCTCATCCTTGTTCTGGAATTTATAATATTTACATTTTATGTTCCTTTCTTTAGCTGCAAGTTTTTTAGTTACATTAAAAAAACAATATGTATAGTTTGCATTCAAACATTTAAAGGTGAAAAAGAAATTCTCCATATTATTATTGGGACATGGCACCTTGTGCGAGCTAACTAAATTATACTTATGTAACCATAAAAAAGGTACAATCAATATTGTAGATAGCCAGAAGTGATAAATAACATCAATACCAAGAAAGAGGGTTGTGCACCTAAAACAATGAAATTATATAATGGACGCTAAGAAAACTCTCTCAGATCCATAAGTATGATTTTTTCATGAGTATTTTCACTTTTCATTTAACCCTTATATATGGTTGTATTTTTAATCAATTTTATCTATTGTGGTTCCCAAGAAACTCATAAACAACTCATTGCCCTTAAACCCTTGTTGACCTGATTTTGCAGGGGTAAAAATATTATTGAAAGACATAACAACCAAGTGGATGGTAAATTGTTCTAAAAGCAACAAGGGAGAATTCTACAATGCACTTTCTATAGCGGTTGCTTCAACCATGACATCCCACCATAGTTTAAACATGTATATTTGTGTATACATGTTTTTTTAATCTTGTACATATTGCTATCAATTGAAACCTTTTAGTTGTTCTCTGACTATAGTTTATGGAACATGACTTTGCATAGATGTAAATCTATGTTCTTCATCAGATTCAACGCTACCATTGGGTATGAAATTTACCAAACATTTTAGGAATACTTAGGGGAAAGGAGCCAATGATCGTGCATGGGCCAATGACCGTGAATGCATACGTACCATTAGTTGTTTCAATTAAAGTGAGCACGTGTCACTGTCAAAATTAAAAATTAAATATGAACTAAACAATAAAGCAAGTCACATCAATAAAGTAACCAATGAAATGGTGACAAATAGGTAGTCTATAAATGGTGACTTTATTCATAAGTAATGGGTCACCTTAAATTTCTTTGTATTCAAAAATACTTAATTTAAGTCCCTTAAAAATATACTTTCCGCACAGTTTTAATGCTCAAAAGGAAATTTGTACATAGACAAATTCTTAATCTTTTAAAGGGTATTTTTAAAAATATATATATAATAGCTAAGTGACAATAACATCCTCCTAACTTTAGATTCAAGATCATTGGCTCTTTTCCCTATCTACATACCTTGAATTCAAACCTCTATTTTTTGACTTTTTTAACTTGACCAAAAAAATGCTCCAAAATTCAATCTATAAGTCTTTTTGTTGTTCTTCCAATGTGCATTAGTTAAGGGATCGACATGGGTTCTTGTTTATTGTGAATTAAAGGACAATAAATAGTAGTGAAGGATGGATAGAGTGGTGGAAATCCTAAACCAAGAGAAGAGAAGGGGATTGAAAATATAGAATTGGTGTTGTTATAGGCAAGTCAATGTTATGTCTATATGGTAAGGCCTATAATAAAACCTTATGTCAAGGGTTTGGTTTTTCAATCAATTTTATATTGGCACTTTATTTTTCCCCTTCACGAATTTTCCTCTTTTGCTTTTACTTTTAGTCGCATTTCAAAATAGATCAATCTATGTAAAGGTGGTCAAGCACCTAATCAACATGTGCAAGAAAACACACCCATGCCCTCATGCTCAAAACATCTCTCTAAAAAGGTCATTTGGTGTAATAAAGGGTGAGAAACCATATGGATTAACCTCCTCTTTACGGTTTAAGATTCCTCATTTTTATTGTTATGGTTGTTTATACTTTCATGCTAGAACTTTAAGCTCTTTTACCATGATTCACATATGTTTACTGTTAACAACTTCTTTATAAGATAGTTTTTAAAATCTTGTAGACAACTCTTTCATTGACTTAGGCGTTGTCCCTTACTCTCGAAATATTTCATCGCCTGGATTCTTATTGGTGGTTGGATTGATATATTTAATATAATATGCATATATATGTCTATTATCTCTTGTTTGTAATGTTGATAGTTTTCTTCTCTCCCTTTGGCAGCTATCTATCACAACTTTGAAGAACTTCTGTAATCATCGATCTATGTACCATCTTAAAATCATTTACCTGACAACATAAATTACTTATGGTAGTGTGAATTGACTTTATCTTATGAGAATAATCAAAAGTATAGTATGATATGTGTTTTTAGAATAGTTGTTTTAAAGCTAAATAATTTTTGGTGTGTTAATACCAAAGTGCATTGTGTTTTGGTGCATTTATTTGAATCAAGATTTTGTGTTTGTATTTATATTTAAAAATATTTTGAAAAAAAGAAAACAATTAATGGTCATGAATATGTTCTCTGGTTGTAGGGGTTGATCTAATTAACTCTTTCACCTTCTCTAGATTTTCTTAGTCTAGTATCTCATTTTGAAACATCGTATTCCCACCCCATGAATAGTGGTATTTTCCTTTCATTTCACTATAACTCACTAATTTATTATATACAATGCAATTTTCTTTGGAATTTTAGAGCATCACCAATTTAGATTTTTAATTTCATTTATCTTCAAGGATAGTTAACACATATCCAACTTTTATACTATTATCTTTTTCCTTCTAATTAAGGTTTCTCAATCTGAGGATAACCTAAAGGTTTGGGAAGACACGGATGGGTCTTCCTAGTAATATAATGCTAAAGGTAAATTAGTTTTAAAGCTACTCATGGAAACTCAAAAAAATTATGACAGAACCTTCATTTATAATGAAATCTTCTAAGAACCAATGCCTTATGTTTTCCCTTTCAAAATTGCGTGGCATGTAAAAAACAAACTAATAATAGTGATGTGAATAAGCTTGAAATTGTGTACTGGTGATTGTTCATTTTGTTGCAGTTTTCCTCCCATTTAAAGATACAACATAATAATTTCATTTTAGGGAGAATACATGGTCATCGTGTCCATGATCTAATTGAGGTTAGCACAAAAAAAATTAGTTCAATGGTATTGTTTCCCATGGAAAGAAATTAGCCCAAGTTGGCTCAAAGCCTTTATTTTTTTCATTGGGGGAAGTTTCAAGACCAATAAACAACTAAAACATTTAATAGATTTTGCTTCATATGTTTAGGGGGTGGTATTGTTATCATTTCCTCAGTTCACTATGTTTGTTGATAGAAGTATATATGATGATTGCTTTTAATATTATTCTTTTGCATTAAGATATGATTTTATTATTGGGCGGGTTGTGGATAAAAATCTTACAGACTTAGACTATGTATATGTGTGCATTCAAGAAATTGTTGTGGATAACAATAAGAAATCAGTAATGAACAAACTTGTTAATAGTGTGCGAAGTGGCTTTGCAAAAATTAGTTGTAATGGACAAAAGTCCTATGGAAGCCAGAGTGATAACTTCAAGGCTGGCAGTAAATTTGAACCTAGGAAGGGGCCCGTTGGAGGCTGCTTCAACTATGGAAATGACCATTACGCGAGTCACCGTCCTCTGAAGAAGGATGATCACGATCAACAACACAGGATACATGCTGCGGTGGCTAACAAACAAGCTGAAAATCACGTCACACCCATCAAAGTTAGGGTAAGTTATTCGCACATTTTTGTAGTCATACTTTTTGATACTGGAGCTACCGAATGTTTTATATCTACTAAGCTAGCAATGAAATTAAAAAGGAAAGGTGAACGAATGGATAAGACATGGACAAGTGCATTATGGAAATAATGTTGTCCATACGATGAGATATGTGTCTTGTTGATGCGAGAATCACAACACCCCGGACGCCGATCGGGTTTCTAAGTTGATCTTCAGGCATCCAGTGTGATTGCACAACATTGAAACCTTTCTCCAAGTGTGGGACTTGTAGAAATGAGAAAGGAATCTCCAGAGAAGGCTGGTTCCTGCTCCTAAACTACCTGCCACAAGCTATTCCAGTGCAGGCAAGCTAATCTAAACCTAATCTAACCATGCCAAGGAGACAGAGAGAGAGAGAAAAGGGAAAAACAACAAAAGCCTACACTAAAACGGTGATACACCAGAGAAGGAGAATGTTGAACATCTATCAAAACTGCCATGAAACAGAGAGAGGTGAGCAATGGGAAGGATGGACAGACGCATCACAAGCCCAAGGATAGATTTCACACAGAAAATGTCCCAAAACTCCATGAACACAGCTCCAAACCTGCAATGAACATTCAAACATGCACAAATACCTGCAATGAAGAGAGGCAAGAAGAAAACAAGCAAAAACGAGCAAGGATGGACAGATGCATCACAAAACACGTTTTGTTGCTCCAGAAGTTTGCACAGAACATCATTTCAATAGTAAAAGGAAAAAAATGCCATTACAGAGCAATGGAGGAGGTTCGAGCTCCATTTTCAACCCTTGGAGAAGAAAAGAAGGGAGGGCAGAGCTGAAAAGATGAACCACTGTAATGTCTCCTTTGAAAGAAGCCCCTCTTTACAATATATAGGAAGAATGAGAGAGGGAAGAGAGAAGAAATTGAATCTGCCCCAACCACTCCCAGGTCGTATTTTAAATCATCTCATTATGGAAGAAGCGGCGGATCTGGTAAAATGGCGGGGTTTGTCTGTATTAAAGTTAGTTCTTTTGAAACGTCACTTCTGTCTATTATCATGCGTCAGAAATGTTTCTCATTTTTCTCTCTCCAAACCAAACCAAAATGCAAGATTGACCCCAGAAACACGTAGAGAATTTCATAAGCTTTCCGTTGATATAAAGAACGTGCAAATCCGAGCTCTGGATCGAAAGATATGTCGATCTGAAGATCTAGGGCACAAAGCAGAGCAAAAACGGATTTTTAAATTTCTTCCCGCTCACACTGTATGACACGTGGCATGCATTGATTGGTCGTGTAATTCTCTCTCCTTCCCTGCTTTATTGGACACGTGTCTTCTTTTTATTGGCTCAGATTTTCCTTCAAAAATCCCCCTTTGACCTTTGACCTTTCTCCTTTTGACACGTGTCGTGGTCTCGGTTGGTCCGCGGTCTGCCGGCTCTTTTGCGCCCTTCGCGTCTTTTTGTCCGGATGTCCCTTTGCTTCGTGGGACAAAAACTTCCGATCCGCCTGAAATGGGCTTCCTTGTTCCTTTTGCTGCCGGTGACACGTGTCGTGATCGATTGGTCTTCGGGTTTCTCGATTATCCGCGCCCCACGCGCGCCCTTTGTCCCACTTGTCCTTGTGCGGAAGTTTCCTATTTCGGCCGAACCGGCCGGTCAAGCGTCCCGCCGCGTCTTTGCATCCCAAATGTCCCTGTGAGCATGCTGGGAAAAATTCTTCCGGTTCATCCGATTCGGCCGGTTCGCGTCCATTTGTCCCAGATGTCCCTTTGTTGTTTGGGCCGCCTGTAGGCTTTTCGGCCGATCCGCGCCTTTTCGTCCCAAATGTCCCGACTGTCCGGGGACTAGGACTTAGCCGATTTTCACAATTTTTTTGGCCCAAGCTTATTTTCTGCAACTTTCTTGCATTTTCTCAGAGCTTGTTCTTTTCAACCTGGACAGGAGAGTTAGAAAAATTTTTGAAGGGACCCTAGAAACATGATTTTTTCCCTGGATCAATCAATTTGCCTGGGACTTGAGAATTCTGATGTATGTTATCATTTCAACCCTGGGGGGTGAAATTGGATAACAATTTGGCGACTTAGCAGGTCATCTGCCTAAAGCATCCATTGGGCATGGAGTCATGAGTTGTAACCTGTAACTGATCTAAACTTTGAAAACCTCCCTCTGAGCCACTTGAAACCCACTGGACATGGAGTTGTTCTCACCAAAATGCCACTGAAACGAACTGTGCAAGAGCAGAACCAGCAACACCAAAACTATGTACAGAACTGAAAATCATACATGCTCCAAATGGAACATGCAGAGTGTGCACAAGCACTTCTTCTGCTGAAAGCAAACCTACCTACTCTACTCTAACTAGGAGCAAAGGCAAGCTAAACAAACCCTGCAACTGGTTGTGAGAAATAGCTTCCTCTTTTCAAAATTGGCAGCCATGCAAATGATTTGGAGCTGATCATGGCTGTTAGGATGAGTGGAAAATCAACAAGAAGCTGGTCTTCCACCCAAATCATCAAGGTATCAGCTGAAGGCAAATTCAATACCTCTTTTAGTTGCTCTGCATTTAGATTGAAGAGGTATGACAGCTGATCCTTGGTACTTTGTAGCTCACCCTCATGCTCAGAAGCAAGCATGACTGGTTGTTTCTCCTCCTTTGGCTCCAATGAAGCCAAATACCTGATTGGGCAAGGTCTGATCCGTTTGATATGCCCATAGCTCGATTTTCAACTCCAAAATGGAGTCTTCTTGCAGACCCTCAATGAATGGTGTGGAAGCAATGGTGAAATTCCTCTGTCCTTTCTCTTCCTCCAATGAAGAATATGAAAGATTAAAATCTTCCAATCTTGGTTCCAAAGAGCTGCTTTATAAGATGCGAGTTGCTGCAAATGAATGTTCTCCTTCATGATAGCAGACTCAAGTGTTTGGAATGTGGACGATGAAAGAGAGAATGGTGGAAACTCAACCGGCTCTTCTCCATCAAAACAGTCCTCCAAATCTGACAGATAAACTGCCTCATGGCTGTCCTGCTGCAAATGTTCAACTTTCTCTTTGGTGTCTTCTTGATCTGTAACTTGATCACCATGGTTTCCTTCACCCTCCAGCATTGAGTTTGAGAAATCAAACTCCTCTTCAGTACCGGAACTTGAGAGAGGTGAAGTAGAAAAAAGAACTGAAGGTTCTCCTGTAGCCTGCTTTGTGCTCAGAGCTCTTGGATCTGCATTTTTCTCCTCCACAACTAGAATATGCTCCTCTTCTTTTGGATTTGGAGCAGCTTCTCCTTCCTCCAATGTTTGAAGACAATCTTGCTCTTGATTGAACTCCTCCTCCAGCATGAAGTTTGTCAAGTCAAACTCTTCAATATGCTGGTCTAGAGGACAAGTTGGGACGGTAAGATCTTCTTCTTCTGCTGCAACAAAATCAGTCCTGACCACCATTTGTTCTCCAACCTCAGCCTCTTCTGTAGGTTTAACCATCAAGGGGATCTTTGTCATCCCAAATTTGGCAGCCCAAACCTTCAAGTTGTCTGTCATTCCTTTTCTGTTGGGCTCCTCTTCTTGCTGTCCTTCATGGCCATTTTTTGTAATTTCTTCTTCCCCACATGGAATTGGGAATGCAAGAGGAGGGATGGGTTGTAACTCAATTGGCTTGGCAATTTTTTGTGGTGGTGGAGGTAGAAACTCTTGTTTCTTTGGAGGAGGGGGATTTCTTTTAGCTCTTGTGGAGGGGATGACTGTTTGGAAGGAAAAAGGAAAGAAGAATTGAGGTGTGGTGGAAGACTGAGAGGTGGAGACATGGGATCAACATTTGGGACAGCAGATGGAGAGTTTAAAACTTGACACTGCTGAGATAAAATAGATTGGGAAAGAGGAAAAAGAAAGGCATGAGATGGCGTGCTTACCCGTTGACAAGGTTGCTGAATACTCCTCTCATACACCTCTATTTCTTCAATCCACTTTGCAAGGAATGGCAACATCTTCATCATGAAGTCCAGCTTCTCCTGAGGGCTGAAGTGTCTTGGAAAAGGGCCTCCCCATGGACAAGGAGTCCTGCAACCAATTCTGAAAGCTCTCATTTGAGCTGTTGCTCTGGACTGCACCATCTTTACCTCCATCTTTTGGATTTTCTCCAACAGACCAGCATCTTGCATCTGGTGGTCTTCATAACCAGCATACCCTTGCTCTTGATGTGCTTCGTATCCAAATTGACCTTGGCACTGCTGCTCATATGGGTATGCATACCGATCTTGAATCGCTTAAAATGCTGATTTGGAGGATTTGTAAAACATGTTGGAGGTGGAACATCTCTTTATTGTTGATGTGAATTCCATGATGGAAATGAAGTCATGATTTCACAACTTCATGGAATGGAAAAGAATGAAAGAGATGGAAAGAAGGATGAATGGGAATGGATGGAAAACAGTGTCCGTAATTTCGAAATGGGTTGCTGATCGGATGGAGTCGCCGAGATGTGTTTGCAAGTGCCTCAAAGGCTGAAATCTTCACAGGAACACACCAACCTGCAAAAGATGAAGTGGAAGACCTCTAAGGTCCCACCGGGCGTGCCAAAACTGTTGATGCAGAATCACAGCACCCCTGGATGCTGATCAGGTTTCTAAGTTGATCTTCAGGCATCCAGTGTGATTGCACAACATTGAAACCTTTCTCCAAGTGTGGGACTTGCAGAAATGAGAAAGGAATCTCCAGAGAAGGCTGGTTCCTGCTCCTAAACTACCTGCCACAAGCTATTCCAGTGCAGGAAAGCTAATCTAAACCTAATCTAACCATGCCAAGGAGACAGAGAGAGAGAGAGAAAAGGGAAAAACAAAGCAAAAGCCTACACTAAAACGGTGATACACCAGAGAAGGAGAATGTTGAACATCTATCAAAACTGCCATGGAATAGAGAGAGGTGAGCAATGGGAAGGATGGACAGACGCATCACAGGCCCAAGGATAGATTTCACACAGAAAATGTCCCAAAACTCCATGAACACAACTCCAAACCTGCAATGAACATTCAAACATGCACAAATACCTGCAATGAAGAGAGGCAAGAAGAAAACAAGAAAAAACGAGCAAGGATGGACAGATGCATCACAAAACACGTTTGTTGCTCGTAAGTTTGCACTGAGAACATCATTTCAATAGTAAAAGGCAAAAAGTGCCATTACAAAGCAATGGAGGAGGTTCGAGCTCCATTTTCAACCCTTGGAGAAGAAAAGAAGGGAGGGCAGAGCTGAAAAGATGAACCACCTGTAATGTCTCCTTTTAAAGAAGCCCCTCTTTACAATATATAGGAAGAATGAGAGAGGGAAGAGAGAAGAAATTCGAATCTGCCCCAACCACTCCCAGGTCGTATTTTAAATCATCTCATTATGGCAGAAGCGGCGGATCTTGGTAAAACGGCGGGCTGTCTGTTGTATTAAAGCTGGTCGCTGAAACGTCACTTCTGTCTATTATCACGTGTCAGAAACGTTTCTCATTTTTCTCTCTCCAAACCAAACCAAAATGCAAGATTGACCCCAGAAACACGTAGAGAATTTCATAAGCTTTCCGTTGATATAAAGAACGTGCAAATCCGAGCTCTGGATCGAAAGATATGTCGATCTGAAGATCTAGGGCACAAAACAGGTGAAAACGGATTTTTAAATTTCTTCCCGCGCTCTGCCACCTGGATGACACATGGCATGCATTGATTGGTCGCGTAATTCTCTCTCCTTCCCTGCTTTATTGGACACGTGTCTTCTTTTTATTGGCTCGGCTTTTCCTTCAAAAATCCCCCTTTGACCTTTGGACCTTTCTCCTTTTGACACGTGTCATGGTCTGGTTGGTCCGCTGGGTCTTTGGCTCTTTCGCAATTTCACCCCGAGTTGAAATGATAACATGTCTTTTTGGGGCAATTCTTGACCTGCCCAGTTTCTCCACAGAAGTTGACATGTATGTTACTCCTTTAGGGTCATATGATATATTTATAGGTGTCGATTGGTTGGAGGAACATAAGGCGAAGGTCGACTGTTATGAAAAATGGATTTGTTGTTTTGATGACGTACAGAAAGCAACAATCATTCAAGGTGTAAAGCGTGAGGTTGCAGTTAGGAAACTAACAGCTATGCAACTAAAAAGGGCTAAAAATAGAGGCTGCACTTTGTATGCCGTAAGAATGACAGAAAATGCCGAAGAAGATAATGATTTTATGGAAAAGTATCCGTTGTTAAGAGATTTCAGCGATGTCTTTCCAGAAGAGTTACCAGGTCTTCCGCCCAAACGGGAGTTTGACTTTGCAATAGAGATCAAGCCAGGAACCGAACCCATATCTAAGGCACCCTACAAAATGACCACCCTTGAGTTGGTGGAACTTAAGGCTTAGTTATAGGAACTTTTGACCAAAGGGCTGATAAGACCGAGTGTCTCACCATGGGGAGCGCCGGTAATTTTTGTAAAGAAGGATGGCACACTTAGATTGTGCATTGATTACAGAATGTTGAATAAGGCAACCATTAAGAATCGATATCCACTTCCTAGGATTGATGATATGTTTGACCAGATGCGTGGAGTATCAGTCTATTCAAAAATAGATCTTCAATCTGGATATCACCAGCTGAGAATAAAGGAGGAAAATATTCATAAAACAACTTTTAGAACAAGGTACAGACATTATGATTTCACAATGTTACCTTTTGGGTTGACGAATGCACCTACGCCTTCATGAATTTGATGAACAATATTTTTCAAGAATACTTAGACAAGTTTGTGCTTGTATTCTTGGACGACATTCTTATATACTCCAAAAATGTCGAAGAGCATCAAGAGCATTTAAGGATAGTGCTGGAAATTTTGAGAAAGAGAAGGTTGTATGGTAAATTGTCTAAATGTTCCTTTTATGATGCAGAGGTGCATTATTTGGGACATGTTATAAGCAAGAACGAGGATAGTTGTAGACCCTTCAAATATCACAGCTATAATTGAGTGGCCTGCGCCTAAGAACGTGCATGAAGTAAGAAGCTTCATGGGCCTAGCAAGATACTATAGAAAGTTCGTTAAGGACTTTTCAAAAATTGCTGCCCCAATCACTTCATTACAAAAGAAAGATAAGAAATTTGTCTAGAATGACAAATGTGAATCTGCCTTTAAAATTTTAAAGGAACAGTTAACTACAAGACCTATTCTGACTGTACCTGACCCAAATGGAGATTTTACGGTTGTAACAGATGCATCTGGAGAGGGTCTCGGAGGCATTCTGTTACAAAATGGCCATGTCATAGCATATGAAAGCAGAAAGCTTAAGTTACATGAACAGAATTATGCTCCACATGACCTAGAGCTCACTGCCATTGTTCATGCACTTCAAATGTGGAGGCATTACCTTCTTGGTAAGCCCTTTGAGCTAAAAACTCGACCACCTAGGGTTGAAGTATATTTTTACTCAACCAAACCTGAATGCAAGACAACGAAGATGGTTAGAATTTCTATCTCAGTATGATTTTGATATAAGCTACATTAAAGGCAAGGAAAATAGGGTAGCAGATGCTCTGAGTCGTAGGAAGCACATCTTTGCTCTTATAACATTAAGAACTCAATTTAAAGATGAGGTGAAAGATGTCATGGAATCTGACTCTTATTTTAGCAAGTTAAAACAACACTTGCTGCAGATCCAAAGGATGTGAAGTATAAAGGATTTTGTTTTGATAATGAAGGAATTCTGAGGTTTGAAAACAGGGTATATATACCCTTGGCAAATGATTTAAGAAAGAAATTATTAACTGAATTTCATAATTCACCTTTTTCTGGACACCCTGGCATTATGAAAATGCTTGCTGATCTCAAGCAGCAATATTTCTGGAAGGGAATGAAAAAGGATGTGGTGGAATTTGTGACACACTGCTTGGAATGTCAGCATGTTAAGGCGGAACATATGCATCCCGCCAGATTATTGTATCCCCACAGATTCCGCAGTACAAATGGCAAGTGATAACTATGGATTTTGTTCAAGGATTACCTATGTCAAGGAATAAACATGATATCATCCTGGTTGTCGTCAACAAACTAACCAAAGTGGCACACTTCATTGCTGGTAATTTAAAAGACGATGCACCAGTGTTAGCAAGAAGATTTGTACATGAAATTTTCAGATTGCATGGAATACCCGAATTGATCATATCGAGCAGAGATTCGAGAATGACATTAAGATTTTGTGAGACACTTAATGCGGCCTTGGGAACTAAATTAAACTTCAGTTCTACATATCATCAGAAACGGATGGACAAACCGAAAGAGTCAATCAAGTTTTAGAGGATATGTTAAGAATGTATTGCATGGACCAGCAATATAAATGGGAGGAATACCTTCCACTGGTTGAATTTGCCTATAATAATACATACCACGCCTCTTTAAAGATGGCGCCTTTTGAAGCATTGTATGGAAGAAAATGCAGAACCCCTGTTAGTTGGGACAACGTAGAGGATAGAGAGGTAATTGTGCCAGAAATCCTTACGGAAATGAAACAACAAATTAAAATGATTCGTGAACATTTAAAGGAACCTACCAATAGGCAAAAGAGTTATGCAGACTTAAAGTGGGTTAATAGGAATTATAAACTTGGTGAGAAGGTCTTTCTTTGGGTCAAGCCAAAAAAGAGTTCTATAACTTTTGGAAAGGCTACCAAGTTATCACCTCATTATGTGGGACCTTTTGAAATTGTTGAAATAATCAACCCTGTAGCTTATCGTCTAGCATTACCTCCTACTTTATCACAAATGCATGATGTTTTCCATATTTATTTGCTTAAGAAATATGTATCGGATTTATCACATGTGCTGAATTGGAATTCCTTGTAGGTCCAAGACCCAGGAATAATCGTGGTTAAGCCCATTCGAGTGCTGGGAACTCGCCAGTTGTACCTAAGAAATCACGAAGTGAACCAATGTAAGGTCCAAAGTGGGACCATTTTAGCGAAGAAAGTGCAACTTGGGAAAATCTCGAAGAAATGAGATCTGCTTTTCCATACTTGTTTGATCAAAATTGAATTCGAAAACTCGATAATTTTGCCAAACATGGACAATTCTTGGTCTATTTTATGGTTTTCTTAAAACATTGTTTTAAAGATTAAATATGATTTTTTGGTATGAACTTATGAATGGAAGGATGATAATTAAATTTCTTCCTAAAAACTCTATGAAATGGCTAATTTGATCATCGGGATGATGATTCTTTTAAGAAGGGAGGAATGTAACGTCTTGATTTTTAGAAGCTACTATGATAACCTCTTTTTGTGATGTCTGTAACTGTGGAAATGAGGATAATTATGTTAAGGTATATCTTTTAATCTTAAAAAGAATGTGTTATTGATCTAAACCCTTGCTTACTATAGCTTGTTTACTTGGGATGGAGGTCATTATAACTTGTGTTTCACAAGGATGGAATTGCAGACTTGCTTTTGTATTTGATGAACTCATATTGTTGTTGATAAGACACCTTGAATCAATTCCATTGATCCAAGGTGTCTTTGCGCGCCTTCTTTGTGATCGCTTTGTCGATTTACTTTCTAATTAGAACGAAGTCTGGAACCAGACTGGAGATTGTTATAAATTTTAAAGAACACAGTTTACAGGTATAACTACTTAGCACCATGCTGCGAATGGAAAATATTCGATTTCCGAACTACATACAAATTGTAACGCGTAAAGTGTGAGGCAAGAAGAGTTTTGATGCAAGTGAGCGGGTATATGTCAAGCATGGGACGGAACGTCCCGCATTATCTTCAAGTTAAGAACGTAAGTTGGTAAAACTTACTAAAGAACCTATTAATTTAAAATATCATGCGGGCACGTTTTTAGCCTATAACTATGTTTTAGCCTATAACCTAATAACTATCCTATGTGGATTTTAAATTAAAAAGAGATGTAAATATTGCAAATCCTAATGATTTGCGACCTAGGTGAATACCTAGCTATGGACAAGGTAACCTAAACTAATGCTAACCCTAGAAGGGGGACTTGTGGATACATGCTGATAAGAGGATAAGAAGGGAAGGTTTGAAATTTAATAAAGGACATTAAATGATGTCCTTGAAGTTTTAAATGCCAAAATTTGCGGGAGCAGAGAAGATGGAGGCTCCAACTAGCAATGTAGCTAAAAATGAAGTTACCTGCAAATATTAAAAAAGGTGGAACTCACTAGATTAGGTTGGAGATGGCGTGGAGAAAGAGGGAAAAAGAGGCATTCAATGCATTAATGGCCTTGGTTTTGGTAATCTGCCCGCCTTGGAAAGAGGAAAAGGAATTCTTGTGGGTTATTGTTGTTCATTCGGGTTTTGAGTTTTTGCTCTGCATTTTTTTTGTGGTTTTTTCGAACTTGCAACTTTTCTAGTCATTGTTGCTGATATTTTGATTGCCACAGCTGTTTTTGAGCCTGTGGAAGTAAGGAGATCGTTGGGGAAACCTTGTTGTGTTCGCCGTGGAAAAGAGTAACTCCTGTGGGCGCGGACACGGTTTTATTCAAGCAACAAGAAGTTTTACAGGCATGTTGAGCTCTTCTCTTTAAACCGTTTTGCTCTTTGTTAAGCGTCTTCATTAAAAGAACTCTGCTCTTATGTTGGGTGTTTTTGTAAAATGAAAATGTTGATATGTTTGATGTGATTTCAGGTTGAGTTGCCTTTTGGAGATAAATACGATTTGGGTTTTTTCTTTACAAAATGGGTAAATGAAATGAAATCTATCCTTGCTGTATGAATTTTGATAGAATTGGGTATTTGGTTTTATTACCCATTATGGGTTTGATTGATGAAGGCAACTGGGATGTGTAAATGGTTTCCTAAGTTTTGTATTCGCAATAGTTTTGAAAAACCGTGAGAATGTTTATATGGAATCTGTTGTGTGAACTGTTCTCTTATCAAATTACAGGTGTTAGGGATGTGAATCCTTTAGGGACATCGATTTAATGAACTGTCCTTACTCTTACCGATGTAAAACGATTCAATCTCCTTATTTGATTTTGAAACCCATGAATGGTTTTTGGGAATAGTTTAATTAAACCTGGAACAGAGTAACTTGGTTGTTTGATGGATGGAATAGAGCTTATCGTTTTACTTCTTCCTTTAATTCAATGGTGAATATATATATATATATATATATATATATATATATATATATATATATATATAAACTTCATATTTGAACTTCTTCAAAGGTGTTCGATTGAACCGAACTTGAGTAGATTCTTGTTCTTGTAAAAGAATGGGTTCTTTACTTATTACAATGAAATTATGGTAATATAGCTTGTTGTACCTCCTTCTTGCTTGTTTCGACCTAGCTAGAAATGTTCATTTTTGATGAATAATCATTGAAAACGATTTTTAAGTGAAAGATTCAGTTGTTATTGATATTTGTGGGTCAGATGTAAAATGAATTCAAGAATACTTCTTGAATGATAGTTAGTAAATTATGATTACTGTAATAGTTTGGTATAGGGGAAATCACCCTATTGGAACCAGTCGGCACTAAATAGTTGATATTCATCTAAACAATGAGAGGAGATAATATGAATCTTCTTCTTTCGTTCGATTATTGGCTCTAATTGTTCTCTCTCCTTGACTGTTATCGTTGATTGTTATCACTTCTTTCTCAAATCATCCAGTTCGGTTGTGATGAAAAGAAAGAGAATATTGAGTGGGTAATCGGAAGTAATAATTATTTTCTTCACTTATCCAGTTAAAATTCTATTATTGATATTAAAAGAATTTCTTATTGCCTTTGGCATAAGCAACTACATTTAACTGTTGTTTTTCTTCTTTTATGATTTGAAATAAGTACTATGATACTTGTTGAATTCGAGAAATAACACCAGCTTTTTTCACGGTGTATGGCTACTTTTATCTTCTCGCATTTGATTTGGTTGAAATTAAATGAGTAGTATAAAAGGAAGGAGTTCTGTTTGAATTTTTAATTAAATTTTCTTCTTTGAAGTTTCAGCTATAATGAGGGAATCGAAATGATAGTAATTGCATTAGAACAACAATATATACATATGTGTATCAGTTCTTACAGAATTTTTTTAATTTGGAACTAATTAGGGAAAATACTCTTGATAGTAATTGTTTAAATATGGAATGAACTCCTTGTGTCCTTGGAAGAAAACAAGAAGGAAATGTGAATAAAGTGTTGCGAGTTTGATGGTAATTATTTGGGAAAAAGTTGTTAGTAAATCTTTTTGTCTGATTGTGATGGTAATTATGGGATTGGGTTGTTAAGTTGTTCATCCTTATCAGCACTTAATTCGTAGATGATGTCCATCTCAATTTTTAAACGTTTCATAAAAGCAGAGTTCTTTTATTGAGACAGTTAATCAAGAGCACCTCATTTTAATGATAAGTGCTTAATATGCTTAGTTCAATGAACTGACCCTGCAAGTAAATTTTGCAGATGGTTTCCATGAGTAAAAAAGAAGACATGTTGTTTTCTGATGCTTCTTCTGATTAGCTAAGGATGGATCTTTTATGAGAATTTATTATTCTTCTATGAGGAAATGGAAAAAGAAAAAAGTTGTATTCTTCTTTCTTTACGAGTTGTTAATGTTGTTTGGCATGAATGAAGTCCGGTAGTATGGACTTGTATATTGTATGAATTTTGATCTAGAGTAATGAGTAAAATAAGAAGGTGTGTTATTTAAATGGGTGTACCTCCTTGGAACTGTTTGAATAAGATTGAGAATATAATTTTATTCATTGAATTTGGATTTATTTAAATGATGGTTGATAGATTTAAAGGGACATAATATTTTTCTTTACTTGAATACAACTTTTAAGTTGGAATGTGCAATTAATTAATACTTAGGTCAATATGGATTTTAAATTGACATTAGTAAAGAGTAAAGTGAATACAAACTCTTAAATGAATGATATTCAGAATTAGAATATAAACTAATGAATATTAATAAAGAGACAATTGAATTCTGTATTCTGATTTTGTTAATATCCTTGGGATGTTTTGATCAAAAGGATATTCGGTATGAGGAATCATATCTCCTCGTAACAAACCTTAACTGAAGTAAGGTTATAGTGAATAAATGAATACATTCATTTGGGATTAGGCCTCATTTAAATGACGTCTAATGAGATGGAATTCTGAATTTAAATTCAGTTGCGAATAAAACTTGGTTAAGTTTAGTAAGTTGATCTTACTACGTTAAGTTGTAGTGGACTCATTAAATTAAAGAACTAAGTGGAAATATGCAATCCTTCGGTAAATAAGGGTGAATGTATATTAAGCTATGAGACAATTTGAGTCTTTCTTAGCTATGCAACTATAACGAATAGTGAGGTTAGAGGATCAACACGATTGGTGAAACCTATTCTTAAAACACTAAAGATAAGAATCTAATCACACTTCTAGCTGGATGTGTATCCCTTGATGAGAGAATTTCATAGGACATTGGCACACGCCAGTTGCAATCTGGTGTCTTCATGCAGGTGGGGCCTTCATGATGACACAATGTTATAGCTGACATGTTACAACACCCTCCCGAATCAAATCATCAAGTTTACATAAGTTGGGACCAAGTTACTTTGGACGAAGTTAGGAATGTGACCATGTATATGGAGTGACTCAGGAAGACTAAAGGTAACTAGACACACGCAGTCGACTAGAGTCAACATGGTATGTCTGCGTACCTTTAGTCACCGCGAGTGCCTCTCTATACTCATTCATATTGCTATCTTGGGTTGAAGTTTGAACTTGGAAGAGAGGATTGATATAGGTCAGAAAAGACCATTCTAGATAATAGACGAAGTGAGGTGAAGGATGTATTCCATTGATGTTTATAATGTCTAGGAATATGATCATGCAAAGCATGTGAAAATCTTTGGCCAAAGTATCGCAAGCTGTTGGTTGCGTTGTCCTAATCACCTAGTTTAAGAAGCAAGATTTCATATGAATATCGGTAACATATATTCAGATAGGCCTCTTAAATGGAACACTTCGATAACCAAATATGGTAAAGAGAACCTAGTATACTTAGTATACAATGCATGAATTAAACATGAAGGATCGGTAAGTAGCCGAGTCATGAAATGAGAGATCGTTGAAACTCCGAGCCATCAAATGGGAGATCGGTAGTTCTTCGAGTCATTACAGCAGCAAATGGTATCTGTTAAATGATTGAATGGCATTGAATGTGTGTTCCATATTATAAATATGCGAACAAAGAACATTGGTTTTAAAAGTATTGTGTGTTCTAAATTACGTTAATGGGACAGAGAACAATTATTAAAACTTGGTCGTGTGTTCTAAATTATATAAATTAGAACAGAGAACGTTATATATATATATATATATATATATATATATATATATATATATATATATATATATATATATATATATATATATATATATATATATATATATATATATATATATTTCCCTTGTTCTAATGACTTAAAATGGGAATGTTACACTAGGTGTAGAGTTTTGGTAGTGCTACAATTTTAGTTATATACTATTTTTTTAACCCAAACAAAATTCACCAAATCCTTGTCAGACAAGTTCAAAATGTATGGTTGTAATCCAACAACTACACTTGTGGGAATTGAAAAAACTCTCAACTAACATTGATTCACCACTAGCAAATAAAAAAATGTATCTACTATTAGTAGGTAGTTTGATTTATCTTACTAGTATTGTACCGAATTTGTGTTTTGTGGTGAGTTATATTTCTCACTTCATGTCTAAACTACATGAAGAACATTAACAAGCTGCAAAACAAGTTATTAGATATGTTAGAGGAACTCTTAACTTTGGCTTTATATATAAACAAACCGTTGATTTTGAGTGACAGGTATACTACTTGATTAGGTAAGGTCGGTTGATTCTAGAAAATCTACAACAGGTTACATTTTCACTCTTGGTTCAAGAGTATTTTCATGGTAATGTAAGCTTCAAAATGCAATTACATTGTCTTCTATTAAAAAGAGAGAACAAAACAGTTAGTGCGGGTAAAGAATTAATGTATATTTAGTCAATATTGGAGGATATTCAAGTTGATTCATCTGCACTTGCACCTATCTTTTGTGACAACCAGAGTGTACTAAAGATGGTGAAAAAACTAGCTTTCATGATAGATGAAAGCACATCGAGGTTCATCATCACTACATCCAACACCTGGTTACTAATAAAGACATATGCCTTTATTATTGTCCTACCTTTTAACACTCAATTGATATAATGACTAAAATTTTGTGTAAAGATATATGTGTAAAATTATGAGATAAATTTGGAGTCGTTTCCACATCACTCACTAAGAGACGGTTTTAAACTATATAACTTGTTTATAAGTGTAATTAATCTTTTTAGTCTTAAAATCTGGTGAGGTTGGTTTTGTAATATACTCGGTTATTTAGTTACACCAGTGAAGCTATTCTTTGGTGAGTAGTTACAAACTCATTTATTAGCCTATCTGTTTGGTTAATAAATCACTTAACTTCACCGTCGTTTAAATCTCAACTTTATTATTTTAAGAAAAATGACTTCACCAACATTTTTTTTATTGAAAAGCATATCCATATAATAATGATGAAGTGTACAATGGTAATCATACAAAATCGGGTGGAAAAGATCACACCCCACATATAAAGTAAAAGTAGCCATTAACGGGCTATGAGTGACACATATTACGTAATCATATCAAGATAAGCTTATCAATCAAAAAAAGTTGGAGAAAAATTGCAGAAACCAGAAGAGAAAAAATTGCTAGGCGGCGGCGGCGAACATGGAGGTTGGAGGCGATTGCGGGGGGCTCTTCGAACGGTCACCCCACCCACCATGAGGGTTGGTGGGGGCATCAGTAATCAGCTCCCAGCCATCAGTCTGTAGTTGCTCCTCCTCATTGCACCGTTGGTTGGGTGATATGGCTAAGGAGAGTTGAGGAAACCTGGAGTGATCAGGTGCCTGCCACCCAGAACCGCCACCGCCCAGCCGGCAAAGCACCCATGGCGCGGGAGGAGCCGAAATGGAGGCGGAGAAGGACCCCGCCGATGAGGGGAGGCGCTCCGCCACCCACGAGCCGAGACCCGATCAAAATTGTGTCACCCACGGGAACAGGTTCGATGACCTTGTGAGTGGGAGCGACGATGAGGAGAATCAAGCGGAACATGACTGACAGTGCAGGGGGTGCTCCCAAGTGATCAATAGGTCTGTAGATGTTCCACCTCAATGCGGACTTTTTCTCTTGAACTTGGATCTGAAGCGAGACATTGGAGGTAACAACAAGTTTTTTATAAATAAAAAGTTCTATCCACTGTCTCTTTGCTAAAAATAGCTGAGTTTCTAGTTTTCCAGATGTGATATAAAATAGTAGCCCGAAAAGAATGCCAAATGTTGAAAAATTTCGTAGGAACAAAGGCCGAGTCCCCGGAAGAACCATTTTCCACGTAAAGAACGTGGGCAGAAAAGGTTGAAAAAGGGTATGAATCCAACGCCAAGCAGACTGAGCATGGGGGCAGAACCAAAAAAGATGAAGAAGAGTCTCAATGTGGTTGCAGAAAGGGCAACACAATGAAGGAGCTCCCATAAGAATGAGACATTTTCCCACAGGAAGCCCTTGGTGGAGAATACACCAAAGGAAGTGAGCAACTTTGGCTCTATAAGAATGGCCCAAACACCCGAAAGCGTTGCTTCCAACCAAAAGCGGGTGGAATGTAAGCTCTACGAGCATTGAGCTTATTGAAAGGGAGTTGCTTGAGCAAGAAGCTTGTAACCCACACGAGGTTTGTAGTTTCGAAGGGGTGGCGTGGCGATGCCAATGCCGGAAAACCACCACGGGTGTTGCATATGAACCCCAATTTTATGCAAATAATCACCAGGTATGAGCTCTTGAATTAGAAAAATGGCTTGTTTATCATTGTCATGAAGAGAAAATTTAGCTTTGAGATTGATCCATGGAAGCCAATCCCTAGGGGCTAGACAAAAAGGTCTGAATAAACTTAATTCCTTTTTCGAAAAGACGCATACCCTTAAACTGCACTGAAAGAGCAAGAGCTTTGTCCTAAAGTTGAAAAATTGGATTCCACCATAAGCTGAGAGAGTTGAGAGAGAGCCCATTTCGGAAACCATCACCCTGCCAAAGCAGGTGGGGTTTGAGGAGCTCCCAAGCTTTCCAAATACTTTTAGCCACAAAAGAACCACCAATTTTAAGAGGAACAGGGCAAAGCAATAAAGAATAGTAGTTCAGACCCTGCCATGCCTTCCGATTAAGAGGAGACCCTTGAGATATACAATGCCTGAGCAGAATTTTCCAAGATTCCTCACCTTCAAGGCTACGAATTATCCATTTGGTGGTAAGAGCAACCCCTTGCAATTGTATGTTGATAAGGCCAAGACCGCTGGTGTTTTTGGGCGTACAACAAACATCCCAAGCAACCCTGTGAAAACCATGGTTCCCCTCAGAGTTGGCCCAAAGGAATTCACATAGAATTTTTTCCGGTGATGGTAAACAACCTTAGAAGGAGCCCAACAGGAGGAATAGTAGACATGAGTGGCAAGCAAGAACCTTGGAACAAACTTGAAATTTTCAAGAAGAGATAATGCTTGGTGAGCCAAAAGGAGATTTTTTTTTCAACTCGTTGAATCACATAGTCCCAAAGGTCAGCAGGGGAAGCCATGAAGGCAAAGGGGATGCCAAGAAATTTAAACTGAATGCCAGGTTCAATCCAGAGCCATTGAAATCCCTCTAGCCAAGGAGGTTTGGGACCCACTGCCTGCCTGTAGCATTGGGTTTTTTTCCATTGAATGGTAGAACCCGAAGCAAGACAAAAGGTATCAAGACATTACATAGCATTAGAAACAGAAGCCTCAAACTCAGCCAGGGTGAGAAAAGAATCGTCAGTGAAATGACCATTAATCAGCTGCTGAGGAGAAGAAGGTAGTTGAATGCCTTGGACTAAACCAACATGAGTAGCATTAGCAAGCAAATAGCTAAGACATTCAGCAACAATGACATAAAGAGAAGGAGTAAGAGGGAAACCTTGTCGGATGGAACGATGAAGAGAGAACCACTCAGACTATTGACCATTGAGCGTGATACATGCACCTACATCTTGGAAGAGCATATTAACAGAGTGGATGAACCGAGGTCCAAAGCCAATAGCCTGCATCATGGCTAGAATGAAAGGCCACTCAACTCTATCATAGGCTTTCTCAAAATCAATTTTGACAAACAGAGCCGACTTAGAAGTTTGCCGCACATATTCCATGCCCTCCCAAATTGTAATAATGTTGTCCAAGATATATCTATTTTTAATAAAGCCGGTTTGTTCACTCTTGATGATCAAAGGTAATAGGTTTGTAAGCCTGTTAGCAAGAGCTTTGGCAATAATCTTGTATGAGACATTGAGCAAAGTGATTGGCCGCCAGTTGGTGATAAGCTCTGGATCACCGGTCTTAGGTATGAATTTGATGTTGCCTTGGTTGATCAAAGCTCCCAGAGTGTTGGAGGACATAGCTTCCAGATAAACCTGGTAGAGATCTGGACCAACAGTAGGCCACAAAGCCTGGTAGAACTCACAGGGAAAACCATCAACCCTGGGGATTTATCAAAAGCCATCTGAAGAGCAACTTCCTTCAAATCATCAAGTGTGAGAGGCCGATCACAGGCAACACGTTGGCTTTTAGAAAGCTTGCAGGGAATAGCCTCAATGCATTGGAGGAGAGCAACATCACGAGCTGGAGTAGTAGGCTGGGCAGTGAACACAACATGGTAGTGATGCATAAAAGCTTGTAGACTGTTAGGTAGGAGGGTAAGCCTTTGATTACCTTCCTTGATTGCTTTGATTTTGGTGAGAGTTTGATTAGATTTAAGAGAAGTAAAAAACTCCTTAGTGACTCTATCACCAATTCTGAGCTAGTGAAGTCTAGCACGAACTTGAGCTCCTCTAGCCTTATAGTGCTCCTCAATTTGAATTTTATGCTTCCAATGAGCAGCTTGCACTTGAATATGAGTGTTAAAGGGAGACATATTAAGCTCTTGAATAGCTCTCAAGTATTCAATATGAGAGGCTTCATGAGCATTTTTTGGAGAAAAAAGCAGCCTGCTTCCCATAAAGCCGAAGAAAAGTAGTGGTGCGAGTGATGGCATGAGACCACCAATCAATCCAGCCAATCCCATCAACAGGTCTTGGGTCAAGATTCCAAATACGTCTGATGTAATCCAAAGTCTTAGGATGAGAAAGATGAGACATATTCAAGTAGAACTGAGTGGATTTGGGCTTGGGACATTGAAAGTTCCATTGGAGCCCAAAGAAAATAGGCTTATGGTCAGAGACTAAAGAAATATCCACAACCGAGACCGGGAGGCTATGTGAAGCATCAAAAGAGAACCATTGTTGTTCTGAGAGCAGAGCTTTGTCAAGGCATTTATACACTCTGTCATTACCAACTCGAAAGTTAGACCATGTGAACCACAGGAGTGGCAAAATTTGAGTGCTTGCGGTGGTTGGGATCAAACAAACATAGCTTATTGCGCAAGTAAAACCAGGCTTCACGCTCCCCAGCACACCAACGCATAGGAAGCCGGCCCAATTTGTCTTGGAGATTCCACCATGTTGAAATCACCACAGAGAAGCCAGGTAGCAGAAGGCAAGTGATCAGCCAACCACCGCCAAAAAGAAGAGTGCTGAAGCATCATTGGAAGCATAAATGTTTGCCAGCCCAAGAATATGACCGTCAAAATCAAAAAGGGTCCACACCACCCGATGGGTGGGGTCAGAGCCCCATGATATGATATTGGAGGTGAGGTCAGGACTTAAAAGAGTGACAACACCACCTCGACCATTATCATGTGCTGACATCTGGCAGAGAGAACCAGGCCAGATGGTATGCATAGCAGAAGAAACAGTGATTTTGACTTCCTGTAAACACAAAACCTGAAACTTTGTAAAATACTTGCAACTGTCTCTAACAAGATATCTGTGAGTTAGATTAGTGAGCCCCCTGACATTCCATGAGTAAACTATCATGGAGAACTATCAAGGTGCATGGTTTCCTCCTCGAGGCTTGTTAACGCTCCAAAACGGTTAGAAAAAGTGACTTGCCGTGCATTCCCATGCAAATAGTCTCCAAGCTCAAACTGCCGGTGAGGTCTCTGTGAAAAATCCTCATCAGAAGGAGGGGAGGGACTTCTTGAATGACGTAAGGCTGATTTTCTCTCTGTCTGAGTAGTCAAACCGCCGGTAGTGTTATCCATGATGCTTGAGGGTTCGGGAAGTGAGGGGTGTGCAAAAACAGGCACCGATGGGTGGGAACTGATGACAATAGCAGCTTGCGGAGTCCGGGAGATGGTAGATGAGGGCTTGGGAAGGGACGCAGTAGATGGCTTCACAGGAGCAGAAGTGGAGGCATTCACCGATTTATAAGTGGCAGTTTGGGATTTATTGCGAGCTGAAGGTTTACGGCCAGTAACGGTGGTCCATCCATCAGAAGGGGGGGTGTTGGATTTAGGGTCGGTCGGGGGCTTCTCAACAACAGCCGGTGAGCTTTGTGTCATGAGGGGACAATCCTTGATCATATGATCGGTGGATTGGCACCAAAAATAGGTGTTGGGTAGGTTAATATAAAGCACCTTCTGTGCAAAGCGTGTATCCCCCACCTGGATGTCGAGGGTATCCTTAAGGTCCTTTGAGAGATCAATTTCCACACAGAGACTCATTTCTAGGGTTGAGCTGAGTAAAATTTGGGTTGTTCATGGCAGATGAGATGACCCAAGGGTTTGATAAGCTAGTCAATAAAACCCCATAGAGGCAACCAGACCTGGAAATTCAATCCAAACAAGAATCTTGAGTTTGGCTTGCTCGGAGACTTGAAAGTCCCGAGTCCAGTGGGAAAACACCACAAGGGTATTACGAATAAACCAGGGACCATGGTTGACAACAACTTTGCAATGCTCAAGCATTAGCAAAGTGAAACAGAAAAAAACCTTGGTCATATTCTGAACTCCCTCAACTTTGGACGTTGTGGGGTTGCACAATGGTTATGAATCCATTGACGGAGGATGCCTTCCGGGGGAACTCGGCCCACAAAGTAAGCAACAAGAGAAAAAGATTCAAACCAGTTGCATGCTTTATCAAACATAGGTAAATCAAGCACAATATCGGGGAAGGAGTATCAGAATCCTTACCTCATCGAATACCTTCGGAACGAATTTCCTCGCTCTTTTTGGCACCATTGTTGTCCAGAGCTCTTGCGTTAAGACCAACATCAATAGATGCATGGCCCGAGGAGGTGGTCATTATATAAGCCACCCAAGGGGCGGGGAGGTGATCAATACAAAATTAATGCAGATATTCCGCCTAGATCAGAAGATTAGCGGTGTGACGCTATGGCGGCGTACGGAAAGCCGAGAATTCACTGCGTAAAAATCGCAGAGCCTAAAACCCTCAAGCCCTCGGGACTTCACCAACATTTGATTCTATATTTTTTAAAAATAACTTGACCGTAGTAATTTGAATTTTTGCTTTTATTATTTAAATCCTACTTTTATTTCATGTAAATAAATAAATAGCTGACCAATTTAAATTGTCTTTTTCTATTTTTAGAAAACCAAAAAAAAAGTAAAGTGACGAAAGTCGGGTTTGGCCTAAAAATAAAACCCCTGAATTTCTATTTTTAGAAATTCACCCAAATTAAAAAGCAAAGGCCGGGTTCCTTCTACAAATAAAACCCCAAGGTGTACAAAATAAGAACCACAAAGAGAGCAAGATTTGAGAACCCACACCTAACTCAAGGCCCACCATACTTACTTTGTGAAGCTCTAAGGGTGAGCTTATAGGCTAATTGGATAATAACACTGCGTTGCATATAAGAGGTATTGTGTTCAAACCTCATCTCTACATTTGTGAATCTTTGTTTATTTTTTTGGCACAATGATGGGGATAATCAACGTATTCATCCGGTGGTGAACACATAAAATCCCCTCGCCACTCGCGCAACAATGGCGGCTCGCCCGAAGGCACCTACTTCTTTCACCACACAAAGCGAGGACATCGCAAGCCCGGATATTACTGCCCCCCTCACCCGCGCCCAAATTCACGCTCCCGCGGGTTTTAATGCCTTGGCGTCCTCGTTTTTTTCTTAATGTTGCTCATCGTCACCATTCCCGCGCCACTTTTTACTTACTCAATAAACCCCATGTTCCAAGGTATGATGTAGACCATATTGGTGTCAATCATTTTATTTTTTAACAAAGATGATGACCTCATTATAGAGTTCAATCTTACTATATGGGGTAGTCAATTCTAATAAACAAATAGGGGTTTACTACGGAAGACAAATCGAGTGGCGGTATTATATGCCGGCAAAGAATTGTGTACGGGTAGTTTCGCCTTTTACTGGGTGACCACAATACCACCAATTTAAAGGTGGGTGTCGTGGGGTCCCGGTCGAATCTTGCAGGGCTAAGATCTAATCTGGATGCGGAGAGAGAGGAAGGGAAAGTGCCCTGGTTGTTTGCTCATCACGACGTGCCTGCGAAAATAAAGGTGGGGCGATGGAAATCTTTTGAAATTATTGCACGGCTGCGATGCAAGCTCTTTGTCAATCAATAAGCTAAAGAGAATGTCAAGATTACAAACAACAAATGTAAATTAAATATTAAATTTATAGCCTAGGGTTACATTTTTGGTTAGGGTTTAGAATTCCTATTATATTGTAAGGTTTGAATTCCTATTGTTGAGCTTCAATTCGCAGCTTCAAAATAGTTTTCTCAATTTTTGGGTGTTAAGATGTTGAAAAAATAATGTAATTTGGTAAATTTGTTGAAATTTTTTTGTCGATTTCTTATTCACTATCATAACTAGTTTGGATATCATTTTATGCAATAAGGAAGATGCACTCCCATGATCTTGAGTAATATCCGCAAAACACAATACATTTCTCATTAAAACTTACATAAATGCATAACAACGCTAGGTCCATAAAACCTTTCTTGCTTCCAAAACATTGGTCATTTCCCGACGAACATGTACTAATCTCTTTCGCATAGAGTTGGTATTCCCTGAAAAAACTTACATTTCTTATTTTGCTTTCTGGCTCGGAAACAAAGAAAGAGGATGCACTTGACGATCTTGAGAACTATGCCCCGAAACAAAGGAATATAACTCGTGGTTGCTTGAGGTAAGACTATGCACAATTGATTGAATTATTGAAAGGATAAAAAAACTAGAGCATGAATGAATGGAATATGTGTGGAGGTATAAAACAAATTAGGCCTAAGTTTTACATAATGACTAGGGTGATAGTATGGTAAAGGACCTTGCATGCCGGTTTGAAAGTGTATAGGATCGTGATTGCAATTTTGTCCCTAAGGAAAGTTTATTGGAGTGACTCCAATTTGTGTCATTGTAATGTCCCCTTTACCCAATCGAAGACGTTTGGCCCATTTCACAACCCGACGGCCAAAGGAAAAATATAAGGGTGACTTAAGTCACAATGAGTTATTACAAAGTATATATATATATATATATATATATATATATATTAATAAAGCACTTGTATTAATTTATTTGACTTAATAATAAATTTGTAATCTCTAAAGGGGTGCATTGGGTCTAATATTATGTTGTATCCTTTCTAGGAAAAGTAGAAAAAAGACCCATGCCATTTTGTGTCATCCCTAGGTAAGAATGCACCTTGGACAAAAGAGGGAAATAGAGTTTAGAAAGGATAAAAGTTATTACTCCTCCCAAGGAAAGTGCAACTTGGCATGAGAAGCCAAAATAAACATTAGGAGTCATCCCTAGAAAAGTGTGACCTAGTTTGGGCATGTTTTTAGGGTATTTTGGCACTCTTTTCTTATTGGAAGATGAAAAGGTTATTTTGTAATATTTTTCCTATAAAAGGAGAGGGTGGCTTGGGTAGGAGACCATAAATCATTTTTATCAATTCTGAAATTGATCTTAAGCCTAGTGCTTTTGTATTAAAATATTCTAAGGACGAAAACCCTTAGTATATTGCCTCTAGAGGACGAAAACCCTCTTGGAGATTAGGAGTAATTTCTATACTGGATTTTCCACAAAGCCTACACAAAATTTCAATATTTTCAGCAATAGTTGAGGTGTTTTGCAATAAAAGTTGAAGACCAGTGTTGCGGCAAGTTAATGTGATTTTCTCTAATGAAGTGACTCATTCTGGGATGTTATGTGATGTTTTGAAGATGTTCCAAGGTCGAGCCTTGCTGTTATCTGTTGTATGTATTTTTACAAATTTCAAGAGAAGGTACTTTCATTATTATGGATGGATTTATATTACTATTTCAGCCTCTTTAAATTTGTAGCATATTTTGAGTATCTTTTAAGTCGATTTATGCCCATAAAATCTGGTTTCATTCATATTTATTATTACACAAGCTTCAAATCTGTTTGGGGGTAAGTTTTAAACTAGTTTCCATTCAAACCCTAGTCACACTTCTTCACATAAAATCAGATGTCGTATTAGTGTGATTGCCATAATAGTCAAAAATCAGCTTTTGGGTATTTTTAATTGATTTAAATTGTTGGAGAACAACCGAGATCCATTTTGGGGATCTTTTAGTGGTATCAGTGCATAAATCCTCCCACCGGAGGGTTTTGTTTTATACAGCCTAAAGAAGTTGGGCCACATAGATATTATACAAGGAGTCAAGCTCGTATTCAAACAGATCTGAATACTGAAAGTGGTTCCGAGATCATGGACAGAAGGGAGGATTCACACACTCCTCCATGACGAGAGCGACCTGATCTAGATGCTCTTTTCAGTGGTATGATCAACTCCCATCAGGAAATGATGCAGACTATGAGACAGCTGATGGAGAATTTGATTATGGATAGGATGAGAAATCGACATGATAGAAGGGAAAGATCTGCATCCATAGCCAGCAACCACAGAAGGCACAACAAGGTTCCTACAGAGGCGGGTAGCGTGAGAGGTTCCCCTCTACTTGATAAGAGATATACAGAGGAAAGGAGACCCACAAGGAATGTGGATCGACCTATGCAGCCTAGATTCCTACAAAGGGAGGAGATGCCATTAGTTGAGGAGCCAATTGAAGACATAGCCTTTCAAGATACTGTGATGGTAGGGCACGATGAGTGGAGAGCCCTACCACAGGAGGTTCAGAGTGCTTTTCCCCTTCACCTATATTGTGCTCAAAGGAGGGAAAGTTGAGAGCTAGACATGTACGAGGCCAAGAGAACAATGAGAAAGGAGTTAAAGCCAGGCCAACAAGGTGACCCTTTCCACATTTGATGGAAGTGGAAAGATTAGTGCTAGAGCATGGATTCACAATCTCGACACATATCTCACTCTTAAGCCTATGCAGGAGTAGAAGGCTATCAAATTTGCCACGTTGCACCTTGAGGGAGTAGCGTATGATTGGTGGCACCATGGGCTTATCACATAGAGACATGATCTTCTGCAATCATACAGGGAGTTTAGTGAGAAGCTGATTGCGATATTTGATCGCAGGGATGTAGAGATTTACTATAGGGACTTGGCACAACTTTGACAGAGTGGACACGTTGATGCATACATCAACGAATTTCAGCGTATAGTAGTGATGGTGCCAGAGATGCCTGAGAGGCGAGTGGTGATGTTGTTCATTGAAGGACTTCATGACAGGCTGAGAGGATTGGTCAAGGCTCTTAAGCCTACAACTTTGCATGAGGCTATTCAGATAGCCTTGGACTTGGACACTACTCCAATGCAGCCCCAAAGGAAGAATGTCAAGGAGGAAAAATCAGAACAACAAGAGCAGCCCACTTCTTTGAAGGTTGAGTTTACACCCAAGAGGGAGACTGTTTCAAAGAGTGAGCTTCGCTAGGAAAAATTTATGCTTTCATTGCAATGATCCGTGGGAGCCGGGGCATAGGTGTCTTGGGAAAGGCAAAATCCATCTCATAAAGGTTACGATGAAGAGTCGAGGATGAACATGATCAGCCAACACCGAGATATTACAAATGAGGGTAGGATCTTTTGTGAGCACCAAGTATAATCCATTCATGTTTCAAGGCACAATGTTCGGGTGTAGGATCATGGCACTCTATGGATAGTGGATCTACACACAACTTCCTAGATGCGGAGTTTGGTAGACCAAAAAGGTTTACAATGTGATAACTTTGAAGGCTTTGATGTGACTATAGCAGGAGGTCTCACTCTTCCATGCAAGAAGAAGGTCAACCAAGTTAGCATTTTCTTTGGTGAGTATACACTTTGTGATGATTTCTATGTCATGGATTTCTAAGATAACAATGTTGTTATTGGCATGCAATGGCTTCATTCGTTGGGAAGAGTCACTCAAGATGTGGAAACTATGGAGCTGAGTTTCCAACACAATGGGAAACAAGTCACCTTAAGAGCACTCAAGTACATGTTGCCCCATCAAATGGCAGCTAAGTCTATGATAGTTTGGGACCAGGAATCATCTCGTGAGGACATCTACGCAGATTTTTCACTGCATATCAGCACGGACCAGCAAAGAGGTGATGAAGAGTGTGGCAAGTTTGAAGCATACATGAGGACATCCTGGTTTCACTAATGACAAGTAAGTTGCATAAGTTTTTTTCTGCAGTGTTTTGAGCAACATTGTATAGTGCACATGAAGCTATTAAAAAGCTTCGGCTGCTGGTGGGATCTGGAATGGGTAGAATGCAGAGTCATAGTTTATGATTGCTTGGGGGCAAGTAATCTCGGGAAGGGAGGATTGTAATGTCCCCTTTTCCCAATCGAAGACCTTTGGCCCATTTCGTCAACCCGACGGCCAAAGGAAAAATATAAGGGTGACTTAAGTCACAATGAGTTATTACAAAGTGCAAAAGAAAAAAATATTAATAAAGCACTTGTATTAATTTATTTGACTTAATAATAAATTTGTAATCTCTAAAGGGGTGCATTGGGTCTAATATTATGTTGTATCCTTTTTAGGAAAAGTAGAAAAAAAGACCCATGCCATTTTTGTGTCATCCCTAGGTAAGAATGCGCCTTGGACAAAAGAGGGAAATAGAGTTTAGAAAGGATAAAAGTTATTACTCCTCCCAAGGAAAGTGCGACTTGGCATGAGAAGCCAAAATAAACATTAGGAGTCATCCCTAGAAAAGTGCGACCTGGTTTGGGCATGTTTTTAGGGTATTATGGCACTCTTTTCTTATTGGAAGATGAAAAGGTTATTTTGTAATATTTTTCCTATAAAAGGAGAGGGGGCGGCTTGGGTAGAGACCATAAATCATTTTTATCAATTATTAAATTGATCTTAAGCCTAGTGCTTTTGTATTAAAATATTCTAAGGATTAAAAACCCTTAGTATATTGCCTCTAGAGGATGAAAACCCTCTTGGAGATTAGGAGGAATTTCTATACTGGATTTTCCACAGAGCCTACACAAAATTTCAATATTTTCCAGCAATAGTTGAGGTGTTTTTGCAATAAAAGTTGAAGACCAGTGTTGCAAAGCAATGTTGTACTTGATTTTCTCTAATGAAGTGACTCATTCGGGATGTTATGTGATGTTTTGAAGATGTTCCAAGGTCCGAGCCTTGTTGTTATCTGTTGTATGCATTTTTACACTCAAGAGAAGGTACTTTCATTATTATGGATGGATTTATATTACTATTTCAGCCTCTTTAAATATGCAGCATTCGAGTATCTTTTAAGTCGATTTATGCCCATAAAATCTAGTTTCATTCATATTTATTATTGCAAAGCTTAAGATCTGTTTGGGGTCAGTTTTAAACTAGTTTCCATTCAAACCCAAGTCGCACTTCTTCACATAAAATCATATCTGTATTAGTGTGATTGCCATAATAGTCAAAAATCAGCTTTTGGGTATTTTTAATTGATTTAAATTGTTGGAGAACAACCGAGATCCATTTTGGGATCTTTCAGTCATAGAGGAAGAATAGTAATAAAGTTGTTCCAATGCTGAAGGAGCATTGTGAGTCCTTGAGAAACCCTACGGTGTTCAAACAAAGTGAAAACAAAACAAGAAACCTTCTCACAGTTGGAATACCCTGTTTCAGGGGTTTGGAAGCAAGAAAAGTGTCTAATGTTAACAAGAAACCATGGAACCATGTCATTATGGGTGATTGAGAGAGTTATAGTGTATTCAAGGTGTTTGTGTAGTGAAAATCCAATGGGAGCAAAGATTCTTGATCACATTTGGAAGGAGAAGTCTTCTTCACTGTTGTGAACTAGTATTGAGGATTTGAGAAACCTTATGGTTCTAATAGAGAAAACCCCATTCCTTAAGTAATCGTGGATAGTGATCCCTATTTAGGATGGAGATTCCATTCCTAACTTATCAACATGATTCTCACCATGCTAGAGTTCGATCTGATTGAATTAGCTTCATTCCCCTTAAGAACTATGTTGGAAAACAAATTTATGCTTAGAATTGTGATGCCTTAAGTGCTGAAATTTGTGAAGTAGTTGCATGGAATGTAAGGAAAAATAAATCGAGACAACCATAAAAAAGAGAGAATCGGCGTAAAAATTTACCCTTGAAAAACCCAAAGTGGGAAAATTTTGGAATAGTGGTGTTGGCCTCATTATCTCCATTATTATCATGCAAGAATTAAAGCCAACCGCTCAAGTTGAGCCTCCAAGAACACGGGGACTTTTTCGCTTTCTACAATGCTCTACAAACTTATTTGCCTTTAAAAATAGCTCGATAACACACTTTTCTACAATAATCAGCCTGATTATACATTTTACAACTCTAGATGATCAAAACATGACCCCAAGGTGTGTATTTATACAAACAAATATGCACAATTGAGCCATGCAGAGACTTGAAACACCAATACCCATGAAAAGACGAAGAAACATTTCAGCTTCTATTCTTGATGGTTGAAGATTTTATTTTCTTATATTGGGGCAGATTTGATAGTCATGCATCTTCTATGTTTTTTCTCCGCTCCATCAAAACAAATTTGGTAGGTGCAAAAATGTCATCATATCTTGTTTTTACAACTGTTGTGGGCCCCATGATGTCTGGATCACCCTCAGGAATTTTGAGAACTAGTATTTCCCTTAACCATTCACTACACTTTCCATTTTCTCAATTAATCATGGAGTGAATGGAAACATGTCTCAAAACCATTCAAGAAGTTTTGATGCAAGTCTGATTATCTCATTCGGAGTCCAATACAATATTTTCACATGATCCGATTGAGATTCCACCTCTCCCAATTAGGATGCTTTTGGTCCCAAAAAACGTATGGACTCATAAAGCAAGGAAACAATTCCCTCACTTTGTCTTGGGAATATCACCTCGCTCGTTGTGCAGCAATTGGCATTTCAATCCAACTTTACAATTTTCTTGCTTTTTCTCCTCATTACCTTTCTACTACAAACAATGTCATTAACCAACTATTCTTGATCACTTGGTGCAAATTCTTCAATGCAAGGTAACAAATGATCTTCTTCTTCATTATCTAAACAGGTGCCCAAAAAGACATAAGTAATTGACATTCACAATTGAATATATCTTTATGTAGGTTTGATATGAATGCACAAGGGCATACTAGCTCCACGATCTCAAATGGACTACACCTAAGTGGTTTTAGATTCTTAGCTTAGCCTTGGATTCTTTCTTTGCTTAACTAAAGCCACACCTTGTCATCAACTTGTAACTTACGCTTGATTTTATGTTGATCATGCCACACTTTGTACTTAGCTTGAGACTCCTTGACTTCTCTTGCACTTGAAGATGAATTTCCCTATTTTATCAATGCCATTGTCAAACTTTTGTGTTTGAGAATCAAGTTCTTGCATTTCTCGTCTATCCCATCACAACATCAAATCGGTTAGGAGGTAAGTAACCAAAACATGCTTCAAAATAAGAGTTATTTGTTAAAGCATGAACTTTCTTATTTATGAGTGTCGAATGTATGCAAAATTTTCATCCAAAGCCTTAGGATGCTTCTTATAATATTCCCTCACAAAGATGCATCAATATCTTGTTGATTACGTTGGTTTGACCATATTTATTTGGGTGAAAAGCAGTTGACCTATTTAACCTTGTGTCCATTCTCTTCCACGAAGTAGTCTGAAATATGCTCAAGAACTTTTATCTCTATCTGCAACAATGGAACTAGCCAAGCCAAAGAAAACACAAACATCAATGAAAAACAAATTTATTGCTTGATGGCCCTAAAGAAGTTTCTTTCATGGAATGAGTATACAATTTCAATAAACTGGTCTAAAATGACAAACATATAAGCATGCCTTCCTTTGACATTGAAAAATCTCCCACAATTTTTTTTGGAAATGCTTTCCCATGGTCTAGAAAGAACTAGTAGTAACATATGCAATTTCAAATTTCTGTTGCGTGACTTAATCGTGGTATGCAAAACACACCCTCTTATGAATTTAACAACATTATCTTGCATTTTTGACCAATGCACATATCTTTGCAAAAGTGCTAAAGTCTCATTAGCTGAATTCTTCCTTATCGTGGAATACCCTAACTTGTAGGGAAAACTGTTTTGGAGATGATAGTCTTCTTTGTGCTCAAAATCTGTCCTTTTCCATTCTAAATTTGAAGTATAATTTTTATTGTTTATTTGGATGATCTGCAAGTGTGGAGATGGAAGACCACAAAATAATCATGGATTTTGATTACACTATATAGTGTACTAGAACCAACCTTTTCGTGTTATCTGAGACTTGCATATCAAGCTTTGGATAAGAAGAAGTTGATCCTTGTTACGGAATTTATAATATTTACATTTTATGTTCCTTTCTTTAGCTGTAAGTTTTTTTAGTTACATAAAAAACAATATGTATAGTTTGCATTCAAACATTTAAAGGTGAAAAAGAAATTCTCCATATTATTATTGGGACATGGCACCTTGTGAACCATCGAAAAAGGTACAATCAATATTGTAGATAGCTAGAAGATGGCAAATAACATCAATACCAATAAAGATGGTTGTGCACCTAAAACAATGAAATTATATAATGGACGCTAAGAAATCTCTCTTAGATCCATAAGTATGACTTTTTCACGAGTATTTTCACTTTTTATTTAACCCTTATATATGGTCATGTTTTCAATCAATTTTATCCATTGTGGTTCCCAAGAAACTCATAAACAACTCATTGCCCTTAAACCCTTGTTGACCTGATTTTGCAGGGGTAAAAATATTATTGAAAGACATAACAACCAAGTGGATTGTAAATTGTTCTAAAAGCAACGAGGGAGAATTCTACAATGCACTTTCTATAGTGGTTGTTTAAACCATGGCATCCCACCATAGTTTAAACATGTATATATGTGTATAAATACTTTTTTAATCTTGTACATACTGCTATCAATTGAAACCTTTTAGTTGTTCTCTGACTATCCTTTCTGTAACATGACTTTGCATAGATGTAAATCTATGTTCTTCATCAGATTCAATGCTACTATTGGGTATGAAATTTACCAAATATTTTAGGAATATCTAGGTATCTACATATCGAATTCAAACCTCTATTTTTATGACTTTTTTAACTTGACCAAAAAAAATGCTCCAAAATTCAATCTATAAGCCTTTTTTGTTGTTCTTCCAATGTGCATTAGTTAAGGGATCGACGTGGGTTCTTGTTTATTGTGAATTAAAGGACAATAAATAGTAGTGAAGGATGGATAGAGTAGTGGAAATCCTAAACCAAGAGAAGAAAAGGGGGTTGAAAATATAGAATTGGTGTTGTTATAGGCAAGTCAATGTTATGTCTATATGGTAAGGCCTATAATAAAACCTCATGTCAAGGGTTTGGTTTTTCAATCAATTTTATATCGGCACTTTATTTTTCCCCTTCACGAATTTTCCTCTTTTGCTCTTATATTTAGTCATATTTCAAAATGGATCAATTTATGTAAAGGTGGTCAAGCACCTAATCAACATGTTCAAGAAAACACACCCATGCCCTCATGCTCAAAACATCTCTCCAAAAAGGTAGCTGGTGTAACAAAGGGGTGAGAAACCATACGGATTAACCTCCTCTTTACGGTTTAAGATTCCTCGTTTTTATTGTTACGGTTGTTTATACTTTCATGCTAGAACTTTAAGCTCTTTTACCATGATTCACATATGTTTACTGTTAACAACTTCTTTATAAGATAATTTTTAAAAACTTGTAGACAACTCTTTCATTGGCTTAGGTGTCATCCCTTACTCTCGAAATATTTCATCACTTGGATTCTTATTGGTGGTTGGATTGCTATATTTAATATAGTCTGCATATATATGTCTATTATCTCTTGTTTGTAATGTTGATAGTTTTTTTCTCTCCCTTTGTGTACTATCTATCACAACTTTTGTGCCAAGTGTTTTTATATATATAACATGTTTTGGAGAGTTTCTTTAATCCTCGATCTATGTACCATCTTAAAATCATTTACATGACTACATAAATTACCTCTGGTACTGTGAATTGACTTTATCTTATGAGAATAATCAAAAGTATAGTATGATATGCGTTTTTCATAATAGTTGTTTTAAAGCTAAATATTTTTTTGGTGTATTAATACCAAAGTGCATTGTGTTTTGGTGTGTTTATTTGAATCAAGATTTTGTGTTTGTATTTATATTTAACAATATTTCAAAAACAAAGAAAACAATTAACGGTCACAAATATGTTCTCTGGTTGTAGGGGTTGATCTAATTAACTCTTTCACCTTCTCTAGATTTTCTTAGTCTAGTATCGCATTTTGAAACATCGTATTCCCACCCCATGAATAGTGATATTTTCCTTTCATTTCTCTATAACTCACTAATTCATTATATACAACGCAATTTTCTGTGGAATTTTAGAGCATCACCAATTTAGATTTTTAATTTCATTTATCTTCAAGGATAGTTAACACATATCCAACTTTTGTAGTATTATCTTTTTGCTTCTAATTAAGGTTTCTCAATCTGAGGATAACCCAAAGGTTTGGGAAGATGCGGATGGGTCTTCCTAGTAATATAATGCTAAAGGTAAATTAGTTTTTAAGCTACTCATGACAACTCAAAAAAATTATGGCGAAACCTTCATTTACAATGAAATCTTCTAAGAACCAATGCCTTATGTTTTCCCTTTCAAAATTGCATGGCATGTAAAAAACAAACTAATAATAGTGATGTGAATAAGCTTGAAATTGTGTACTAGTGATTGTTCATTTTGTTGCAGTTTTCCTCCCATTTAAAGATGCGGCATAATAATTTCATTTCAGGGAGAATTCATGATCGTCATGTGCATGATTTGATTGAGGTTAGCACAAAAAAATTTAGTTCAATGGTATTGTTTCCCATGGAAATAAATTTTCCCAAGTAGGCTCAAAGCCTTTTTTTTTTTCATTGGGAAGGTTTCAAGACCAATAAACAACTAGAACATTTAATAGATTTTACTTGATATGTTTAGGGGTGGTATTGTTATCATTTCCTTAGTTCACTATGTTTGTTGATAGAAGTATATGAAGATTGATTTTAATATTTTTCTTTTGCATTAAGATATGATTTTATTATTGGGCGTGTTACGGAAAAAAATCTTACTGAGACCTAGACTATGTATATGTGTGCATTCCATTGTCTAATAAAAAATTTTTTTCTACAATTTTCATATGTAATTTTATGCTATAGGTTAATGGTTTTTATTGTCATTTGCGTAAGCATGAGTAAAATATTATTTTTGAATAGGTGTATAATGCACCCATTCTTTGTATAGGCCCGGTCCAATTCATTTTGTCATTTAGATCCTGCTAGAATATTTAGTGCTTATAAGCGGTTATGATGTACGATCAATTCATGCATTTCACACGATAGTTGCATGAATTGAACTAGTGGAGATAGGGTCTTCAATGGCCTTGGTTTATAGATGACATCAACTTTAAAATAATGATCTTATGAAAGAGGCCATGAAATCTTTTATTTTGAAGCCCAAACAATAAGGTTAAGGGCTCGATTTTTCCATTATAAAACTTCTCTTTACATTCTTTGAAGTAATCCCTTGGTGTATTTGATACATGCATGTCTTTTGGGTTTAACTTTCATTTGGAGAATGTTCAAAGTGATTGCTAGCTAGAATGTTGGGAAGATTTACATTCCTAAGAAATAGATAGATTTTGGCCTTTACATTTTAATGACTTTGTAGGTTTCAACTATTACTACTTAACTCTTCCGTTTGTCTTCCTCATTATTACTTGTTATTTACATTCTCCTTGCAAAATATGAATTTTTGTATATTTCGTATTTCTTTGGCCTTAAAGAGTGAAATCATCTTTCCCAATATACCCCTCTTGTGGGTTTCCCTTTCATTCCTACGCCTATCGGCATCTCCAATGCACTTTGAGGTGCATTTTCTAGTCATTAAGTGTTTTGTCTTTGTTATGGCCTGTTGGGATGTTCTCATACAAGACATGGTAAGGGCATAATAAAAAAACTGGAGGATGCAAAGAGAAGAGAAAAACAACAAGAATGACATGAAATCTGGTGCATTACATGTTCGCAAACGTGGATGAAAATTCATTTCATGAAAGACAAAATCTAAGACTACTAAAGAAAGGGTCAAATCAGTAAGAACACTAGAGTCTTTTGTTTATAATTCTTTCAAGTGTTTGGAAGTAGAGCCGTCTAGCTAGGAAAAGTGCCCAGTGGAAATTTCTTCTAGAAATGATGTTGAGATGTGTGAGGAGAATCTAATCCAGTCAATTCCTATCTATCGAAGCAAAAAGGATACTCTAATAGTTTTTAATAGCCCACCACAACCCTTGAAAGGATTTGATGATTCCTTTAGACAATGATGGATATAGTAAAGCTCATTTACCTCTCTAAGGTGAGCCGATTGACAAGAATGCAAAACAAAGGGAAGTGGTATGCGGCTGAAAACCAAATCCCCTTCAATACATATCTCAAATGGAATGAAAGGAAACCAAAGTTTATCATTTCTAGAGCGGCTTAAGAGATGGTTGATTTGAGCAACAAACCAAAAAGAAAAAATACCCTGGTAATTGATTGGAATTTGTTTGTCTTTGACATGCTTTGTAGCATCTATCCACCATCCCATAGATAATCTAGCCTTATTTTACAACTTATGTTTTCATATATTTATACATGATCTTATTGTTATGTTTATTAAATTTAAAGAGGCAAGGTGACATCATGACTTCTCATGATAATACTTGCTCATTGTAAATGTGTACTACCTTTATAAATCTTGGTTTCAACTATTTCCATTTCCTTGTGTCGAGACCTTTACCACTACTATTGTGTCCTGAATTTTGCAAGAAGATTGTAGATTGCCTTAGAGGATATTATATGATGATGTATCATAATCTTAGCTGGACAAAGACAACTACTACCAGGAGTATCTAGAAGATTTTATATTTCCAATATAATATTTGTTTAGTTGAGAAATTCAATCATGAGGTGTAGCTTAGTTATATTCGTTATTTGTTTCACAATATTCCAACATAAGATAATCATTTGATTCTATATTGCAACTCACTAATAAGGAAGGAATGTAGTTTTTGAATCTTGATTCTAAAGATTACATCTTTCATATACCGAGATAAAGATGAACATTAGTCTAAACAAGACTCTATAAACTTGAAAAAAATTAATTACCCGACATGTTTAGTAACATTTAAGACATTTGTGGGGTTTAATTCTTCAATCTTTCAATTTATATAGCATTGTCTCTATAAGAGAATCTTGTATAGTGAGAAGGATCTTGTCCCCTTCAAGCATAGTGACAGGAGATGAGAAAGCGACATGGGTACAAATAACTATATCAATCCTCAATCATTGATTAAAATAATTGATAAGTTTAATCAATTAATCTACTAGTTACTAAATTGGTTAATGGATCAGGTACATTGATTAATTGATTAAACATTCAATCAATTATTTTATACAAAATGAAACTAAAAAATAGGAAGGCCGTTAATGACTTTTGTTTTCAAAGGAATTAATTTAAATAGTTGATATAAAGGAATTTATAAACAGGTGCATTTCCTTGGTGTAATATTTCATATTCCCTTCACACATGGATGTGTACACATATTTTACTCAAAAAGTCAGATTTAGTATCATTTAACACGATAAATCTAGAACCCTACAACTTATACTCAACAAAATGTATGCATTCATTTGATAATTTTGTTCGTTTCTCCTTAGAATTTGCTAGGAGGTCAATTTGTTGAACAATGTATGTGTAGTGAGTCCTCTACATTCTTGTTTCCCGATTTTTGATGCATGTTCTTGATCAAATGTTTTATGCTGGTTTATTTCTTAGTTTTTTAGATTTTGTATGTTTGACAACATGTTGAGCAATATAATATGTTGTATGATTTTTTGACCATCTGGAAGAATAATTTATAAAAGTCTCATGGGGACTTGTTTTCTTTGGTATAGGTCACCAGTTGCAGTTCATTAAACACACACAATAACTTTCCGTTTCTTTTCATGCAATAGGATATCCTATTGTTTAGTTCCTTTACTAGGAATTTTCAATTTAGACTATCATCAAGGTAGGTTTGTTGAAAAACAATGGTCTTGCTATTGATTTGCTAGAGCTTCTTGATTAATTGTGTATTAAAGGGTTCTGGCCACTTCTAGAGTTCCATGCATGGCACATGAGTACTTTTCATTTGGCTTGTTGGTCAAGTCATCCCCGTCTTGATTAAATGCTAGGTTGTAAAAGTTTTGTAATGAGCCTAGGTCCAGGGAAATAGAAACATATTTTCCCAAACAAACGTGGATGCAATTTGTGTTTTACCAAAGCAAGTGGTATCGTATATACTTACCCTTGTCCGTCAATTATCAATTATTAAGGTTGAACAAACATGGACACAATTTATCTTTTACTTAAGGTAAGCGGTATTATATTTACTTATCATTATCCCCTGATTATCAATTATTAAGGTTGAACAATTTATGTAGGATTTTGCAACTGTCTAATAGTTGATCTTGTAAAGTGACGACAGTCCGGGTTCGGCCTAAAAATAAAACCCCAGCGTTTCTATTTTTAGAAATCCGAGAATAGTTGTTTTAAAGCTAAATATTTTTTGGTGTATTAATACCAAAGTGCATTGTGTTTTGGTGCATTTATTTGAATCAAGATTTTATGTTTGTATTTATATTTAACAATATTTCAAAAACAAACAAAATAATTAACAAGTCACGAGTATGTTCTCTCAGTTATAGGGGTTGATCTAATTAACTCTTTCACCTTCTCTAGATTTTCATAGTCTAGCATCGCATTTTGAAACATCGTATTCCCACCCCATGAATAGTGATATTTTCCTTTCATTTCTCTATAACTCACTAATTCATTATATACAACTGTAATTTTCTCGTGGAATTTTAGAGCATCACCAATTTAGATTTTTAATTTCATTTATCTTCAAGGATAGTTAACACATATCCAACTTTTGTAGTATTATCTTTTTGCTTCTAATTAAGATTTCTCAACTCGAGGATAACCGAAAGGTTTGGGAAGATGTGGATGGGTCTTCCTAGTAATATAACACTAAAGGTAAATTAGTTTTTAAGCTACTCATGACAACTCAAATAAATTATGGCGAAACCTTCATTTACATTGAAATCTTCTAAGAACCAATGCCTTATGTTTTCCTTTCAAAATCGTGCATGGCATGTAAAAACAAACTAATAATAGTGATGTGAATAAGCTTGAAATTGTGTATTGGTGATTGTTCATTTTGTTGCGCTTTTCCTCCCATTTAAAGATGCGGCATAATAATTTCATTTTAGGGAGAATTCATGATCGTCATGTGCATGATCCGATTGAGGTTAGCAAAAAAATTAGTTCAATGGTATTGTTTCCCATGGAAATAAATTTGCCCAAGTAGGCTCAAAGCCTTTATTTTTTTCATTGGGAAGGTTTCAAGACCAATAAACAACTAGAACATTTAATAGATTTTACTTGATATGTTTAGGGGTGGTAGTGTTATCATTTCCTCGCTCACTATGTTTGTTGATAGAAGTATATGATGATTGTTTTTAATATTTTTCTTTTCGCATCAAGATATGATTTTATTATTGGGCGTGTTACGGAAAAAAATCTTACGAGACCTAGACTATGTATATGTGTGCATTCCATTGTCTAATAAAAAAATTCTACAATTTTCATATGTAATTTTATACTATAGGTTAATGGTTTTTATTGTCATTATGCAAGCATGAGTAAAATATTATTTTTTAATAGGTGTATAATGCACCCATTCTTCAGTATAGGCCCGGTCTAATTCATTTTGTCATTTAGATCCTACCAGATATTTAGTGCTTATAAGTGGTTATGATGTACGATCAATTCATGTATTTCGCACGATAGTTGCATGAATTGAACTAGTGGAGATAGGGTCTTCAATGGCCCTGGTTTATAGATGACATCAACTTAAAAATAATGATCTTATGAAAGAGGCCATGAAATCTTTTATTTTGAAGCCCAAACAATAAGGTTAAGGGCTTGATTTTTCCATTATAAAACTTGTCTTTACATTCTTTAAAATATTCCTTGGTGTATTTGATACATGCATGCCTTTTGGGTTTAACTTTCAGTGGAGAATGTTGGCGGTGATTGCTAGATGGGATGTTGGGAAGATTTACATTCCTAAGAAATAGATAGATTTTGGCCTTTACATTTTAACTTCGTAGGTTTCAACTATTACTACTTTACACTTCCGTTTGTCTTCCTCACTATTACTTGTTATTTACATTCTCTTTGCAAAATATGAATTTTTGTATATTTCTCATTTCTTCGCCTTCAATAATGAAATCATCTTTCCC